>VUYV01000118.1:2832570-2844155 GCA_008711295.1 Anarhynchus alexandrinus
AAAAGGACAAAAAAATGGGGGGAAAAAAAAGGACAAAATACTGGGGAAAAAAAAAAGGACAAAATATTGAAAAAAATAAAAAACACTAAAAATACCCCACGAAAACGCATTTTTATCAACAGCTCCAGGGCTTCGCACAAGGCGGCACTTTCAGTCTCTCTGCAGCACAGGAGAAGCATCCTCTGCCCTGGGGCTGCGCCCCCACTGCCCGCCCTGCACGCACCCCACGTGCGCGTACTCCTCCCCTACCTGCACGATTAGGGCAATTAGAGATGGATGTTTTTCCACTGTTTTCTGCAAAAGCGATTTTGAAAACAAACCAGTTTAAGTTTTCCGCCCTGGGACGGGGGCAGGAGGTTGGCCAGAAGCCGAGGCGGAGACTCGGCTGCATCCGAAGGAGCCGCATGAGCGGAGAGAAACTGCCCTCTTCTTCCCAACACCTTTTTGACCATTGTGGGAAACCGACTGATTTTCATCGGAGAAGCAAGGCGTAACCGAGCGTTTCCAGTTTGCAGCACCTGTACAAAACAGTCGTCACGAGCACTCCTTCCCGGGAACAGGAATAGAGCTTGGTCCAAGAGCTATTTTTATTCCCTCCGAAAATATTTTGACAAAACCCATTTGCATCATCTCTGACACTTCCTCTCGCAGCCGAGGTATTGCGAGAAGGGATCCGCCCATGGATTGAGGAATTTGAGAAACAGCCGTCTTTGGCAGGAAGAGAAAACCCAACGGGATGGAGAGCCATCGTGGCAACGGGGCAGGTATCACCCAGGGCTTTTCGAGATCCTGAAAAGCAGCAATGAGCCCGGGCAGCCCGCACCGGGGTTGGCAGCAGTGGGATGGGAGTAGCTTGGCTCGGGTAGAAAGCCAATTTCCCAGTACCGCACCTGGTGGCAAACAGGGCTGAGACAGAAGCGGTGCCTGCTGGAGCTCTCAGCCCGCGCGGCCAGGCTGGCGCTGCTCACCATCGGCACTGTTTCCTTTATCAAAATAAAAAAACCCAGCCCATATAAATCCCATTTCCTCCCTTTTGAACTTAATCATAGCCAAACTCCATTTTTCCTTCTCCAATTGCACACTCACCCTCCTGCTCTGCCCCCCCTGCCCCACGGCCAGCCTCCACACCGAGACCCCCTGCACCAGCCCCAGGGCGCAGAGAGAGCCACCGAGGGCCAAATACACGCAGTGGATGTGTCTCCGACCCACAGGGTCCCCAAACTGTCCAGAACATGAAGGAAAAAGGGCTCAAGTCACATTTGCAATATGCCAGAGGACAAAGTGGTGGGGAGGAGAAGGTCCTTCCATCCTGAGCAAGCAGGGGACAGCCTAAAGCCTGCGATTAACACAGCACACGCGGTGTAACTCGGCAATCTGGTTACCTTTCGGGTACCCTGGAGCCACCGATGCACTTAATGACAAGTCACACCTTTCAGCTCAACTTTCTACTTTCCGAGCTGTTCCCCTTCAGCGACGACTTGGATACCGAGGAGTGCTGGAGACTGGTTTTCTCCTGCCCCACACCTTGCTCCCCCCGGACCAAAAGGGAGATGAAACTCCCCCCAGGGCAGAGCGGTGACTCTTTCTGCTCTTTCTCCTCGGGCTCTTTCTCCTTCCACCACGGCGAGCAGCCGTGAGGTTGAAGGAAGCAGCTCCCTGTGCCCTCCACTGCAAGTAATAAATACCAAGGAGATGCCACTCCGCAGCATGGCTGGGGAGTAATTTCATCCCCGTTCCTTTGGGAAAAAACCCAAAACTGAAGAAATACAGTTGCTTGGGACCCTCTTCAATGCTCCCTGCTTGGAATTCCTTCCCTTACTTGCTCTGCTGCGTTGTGTGGTTACATGAAAGAGAAAATACTAATTTTCTGTGGAAGCTCCTGTAACGTTGCGCCCTTCCCCGGCACAGGGACCCTCCTGGTTCTGCAGATGAGGGGCCGCCCCACGGTGCTCTCTCAAAACACTGCCTGCTCTTCACCAGGAGGTACCGTTGGTGGGTGGTGAGGTTAGAGGGATCACTGAAAATCTCACAAACCTCCCCCTAGTCCTTCAGCCAACCCCGCCATAGCCTTCCACTCATCCCTGCATATCTTCTCCTCCATCAACGGCACTGGCATCGATTTTCCAAGGCAGAACCTGCTCTCCTGGCCACGTTTCGGCTGGATGCAACCACCACGAAGGGCCCGTCCAAGCAGCAGCTTCCTGCCAGGCTCAGAGATGGCAAAGTCTGGGTGGGGGACTGGCACAACACCCCGAAAAAACCACACCAAAAAGCAACCCAGGGATCCATGGTACCGCCGTTCAGCCATCCCCCGCGTCTCCCCCGACCCGCGCAGCCAAGCAAGCTGAACCACACGGTGGTTTGGAGACGTGGACCGATGGCCACCGGGGAGTAAGGAAAGAAACCTGCCAAATACCGCGCGCTGGAAAAGCTCGGCGGTTTCAGTTGCCTCAACTGACGCTTTGCCAAGGACACCCTCTTTTCCCTTCCTTCTGCGGTATTTCGCGTCGAGCTCCGGGTCTGGAAGCCAAACTGGAACCGCCTCAGCTTGCCTGGTTTGGGATTGACTGCTCAAGTTTTCCCCAACCTCCTTGCAGCTATGCTGAGCAGCTTCCCTGAATTCCCGTAAAGGTTTTGGCCAGCCTGCTCCGAATTAAAGGTTTACAGAAAAACCTAAGTGTGGGTGCTGAGGCTCGGAGTTGGCCACAGTTCTACTTTGACCTAGTCCTGGTGGCTCTTGAAGTTGGAAGATTAAAAAGAAAAAAAGGGGGGGAGCCGATGGAGCCAAGCAGGGAGAGATGAATCACACCACTTTGGGAAAGCTGAGGATGATGGGGCAGAGAAAAAATATTATTTTTTTATATATGTATAAATTAGTGTGAGGTCACATCTTCAGCCAAAAACTGCCATATGTTAACAGAGGCATACCAAAATCCATAATACATCAAGTCCTTCTCAGCAACGCACTTGGGGGAAATAAGAAGTGCTCAGAAGCCGAGATCTGAACGAGGTGTTCATCCACCCTCAGCCCGCAGCCGACTGCAGTCTCACCTGGGAAGCCAGATTCCCCCGGGGGCACTGCAGCTCCCAGACCTTACTGGTCAGGGGTGCCCCGGCGTGGGCTTGTCCTGCAGGAAACCCACCGCCTTTGGGTGAGGAGAAACCCAGCGAGAACAAACCCCATCCCACAGCCACGCACACGCATGGGCAGGGAGTGAGTGTGACCGTGGCAGACGATGGGGGGCAGCGGGCTGCCCTGCCCGCACCGCGTGGAGAAGGAGGGCTGACACCCCCTCCCCCCCCAACTTTGCAGGGATACAGCCACACCGCAAAGAGGCAAATTCTTCCTTCACCCAAGTTCTCGCCTAATCCGTGCAAGGATCTTTGCCTGCCCTGCAGCCGTGCCGGGAGCCATTGGCAGTGCCTGGGATGCTCCAGGCAGGCACAGCAGCAGTGCCTGCATTTCCTCTCCTCCTTTCCCCTTCCTTCCCCTTCCTCTTCACTCTTCCCTTCCCCTTCCCCTTCTTTTTCACCTTCCCCTTCCTTTTCACCTTGCCCTTCCCCTTCCTCTTCCTCTTCCCCTTCCCTTTCCCTTCCCCTTCCCTTTCCTTTCCCTCTCCCCTTCCCCCTCCCCTTCCCCTTTCCCTTCCTCTTCACCTTTCCCTTCCCCTTCCCTTTCTCTTTCCCTTCCCCTGCCGCCCCGATCCCTTCCCACCCTTCCCCCTCCCCCTGCCTTTCCCTTCCCCTTCCTTTTCCCTTCCCCCTCCCCTTTCCCTTCCCCTTCTCTTCCCCTTCCCCTTCCTTCCCCTTTCCCATCTCTTCCCCTTCCCCTTCCCCTTCCCCCCGCAGGCAGCCCCTCGGCTTTTCCCCGCAGCGGGAGGCGGAGGCCCATTAGACAAGGCCTGATTGCTCCTCCTCACCTCCCCCGTGACACAATCGAGTGCACATACAAGGCAGAACAAAACAGTGACAATTGGTGACAAATGGACTGCACAGCATCCCGTGGCCCCGTCGCCAGGGAGACCCTGGCCAAGCACGGGCGGCCGCGGTGCGGGGACGGAAGAGGGGACACAGGTGCTGGGAAAGCAGTATGGACCCATCTGCTGATTGCACCCGCCGGAGCTGAGGGGGGCAGAGCCGCCGTGGGGTCCCCCAGCCGGAGCGAGCACCAAACCCCGGCGCGGGAGAGGGGGCCGCAAGCCCTCGGGCCGAGGCAGCTCTGCCTCTCCCGCCTCGTCCCCCTTTAAGAAGGGTGATTTTCCCCAGAAGGATTTTCCCAGGTCAGACCAGTGGTTTGACAACGAAGAGAGAGGGGCAGAGGGCTGAAGCGCTGCTGACGCCGGCGCGGCAAACATCACCGAGCGCGTTTCCAATGCTGAATAACACAGCTCTGCGCCGGACATTGTACGACGAGCCGCGCTTTGCCAGGGGAGAAACGGGGGCCAAGAGGGGGAGAATGACGCCTGCTCTCCAGCTCTTTGCTGGCAGAGCCAGAAATCTCTTCCGGGAACATCTTGGAGTGACTCAATGCCTTTTACTTTCAATGCAAGCGATGCAAATGCCCCGCAGCCAGCGTGGAAGCGCTTCAGGCTCACCCAGGGCTGCAGACGATCTCCAAGGCTCGGAGCATCAACAAAACGGGACGTGGGGTTTCTGAAATTCAGCCCNAAAGGCAGCAGCAAACGTTGCCCCGGGGTCGGGTTGGTTTGAGGCGTTTCCCGACGGATACCTGCAGCAGACGCGGCAAACAGCCACGCAGCAGCGATAGCCGCTGGAAAACGACTTTGCTTCTTCCCCCCCCCAACTGCCTCCAACAGAACAACTTTGCCCCCACTGCCTCCAACAGAACTGTATGTCTGCAGCTCTGTTCTCCCCCACTCCCCTCTCGCTGCCGTCACTCCCAGCGGAGGTGCCGGAGGTGAAGCCGAGCATCCTCGCAGGGGCTACGTGCATTTCGGCTACGCTTCCTCCCAGGACCACCACCACCATCCCCCGCCGCCCCGATCCCTTCCCGCTGTGCCGTGCAGGTGGGCAAGAAAGAGTTAAGGCCGCAGCTGCCAGCCCCGGCGGTGTGGAGTTATGCTCAAACTGTTCCCACTGCTGCATGAAGTCAGCTGTCATTAGGGAACAAAGGCGCCCCGGAGCAGCTCGAGTTGTGTCACACTCGGGAGGCGCGGAGACTGCTCCCTGATTAGGATTTCTAAATCAGTCCCATCGAGGCCCGGAGAATAAAGCCGCAGAACAATGAGCGGGGGCACATTCACACAAGCAGCAGCCCCCTCTGTCGNGCCCGCCGCCCTCCCCACCCCCTCGCACGCTTCTCCTCCTGCAGCACTTTCACCTCCACGTCCCGCTGAGGACCACAGCATCCCCGGTCCGGAGGCGGTGGGCACATCGCCGGCTGCTCCAGGCTCTGGCTCTCCATCCCTGCTCACCCTCCAGTTGGGGCATCTTTTAAGTTGCCGGGGGGGGAGCACCTTCTCAGCGGGGACATGCTGCCCCGGGAGCTATATCAGCCCTGTGCTCCGTGGTGCCCACCTTGGGGGGACACAGCGAGGCCACTGGAGGAGGCAACCCCAGACTCTCTGGCATCCTTGAAATGGGTTCAAGCTGTGCCAGGCGAGGTTTAGATTGGATATTAGGAAAAAAATTTTCACGGAAAGGGTTATCAAACATTGGCAGAGGCTGCCCAGGGAGGGGGTGGATTCGCCATCCCTGGAGGTGTTTAAAAAAAGGGCAGAGGTGGTACTCGGGGACGTGGTTTGGAAGTGGTTTTGTCAGGGCAGGGTAATGGTTGGGCTTGGTGATCTTAAAGGTCCCTTCCAACCTCAGCGATTCTCCGATTCTATGATCCCTCCCAAGCGGCCACCCCAGCTGATGGCCAGAGCACTGTCCCCACCAGCCTCCTCTCAGCTGCTGGCCATGGTAGCGGTGGCCACCGTGGCCACCTGTCTCCGCACCCATCCCCACCGGCTCACCGTCCGCAGGGACGGAGGGCCACAGCGTGCCCCAGCGCTGCCAGCCAGGCTTGGCACGGAGCGGCAGGCTGGCTGCTACAGATTGATTTTTCTTTAGATATAAGATGCCTTCCACACGTACAGCAAACTTATCCACACGTACAGCAAACCTCACCGGCAGCAGACCCAACGACCTGCAAGGACAGGTCACCTCATTCCATCCTGGGCTGTTGCACCACTGCCCCTTCCTTACGGGAGTGCTGACACTCTCTGGACCCCCCCCCAACACTGACCCAGAGCATCACCCGCTCCCCCGTGGGAGCATCACCCACCCCTCATCCCTGTGTTGCCCCACAGAGGTTTTTCTTTCCTACTAAGCCAGACTTTGTGCACAGAGGGGCAGCTTGGGGGCTGCAGACCCGGTTGCTAAACTCATCTCAACAGAGGCAGACTTGCTCCATGGGCACACAAGTTTTCACGCCGCAGGCGGGAGGGAGATGTTGGTTTGGGGTCTATAAAAATTGTTTTCTTGGAAAAAAATAGGAATTCCAGCACAAAATGATGCAGCACGAGTCAAAAAAAAAACCTGAAGGGAAACTAAGACAGTTGTGAATTTGGGACATTGAAAACAGAGAGGCAGGAATGAAACGGTAGTGAACTCTGCTCTCGGCTCCGAATCTGACTTTGCTCATGACATTGGCTTTGTCGATTAAGAGCTCTCTGCCTCAGTTCTTCCCGTGCGGAAGGAGGAGGTGACCCTGTCGGTGGTGACTTCCCACAAGCACAAATCCTTAACATCAGGATTCCCACAAGCAATGACAAACGCGATGGGACCATCCTCCCACTATGCCCGGCTCATCCGGAGCTGCGACCTGGGGCAGCCGGGGGTCTCCACCGAGGTGGGCTTGGGGGCCAGGCTGCCTTCCTGGTCCTCTGGAGCTCCAGGCAAAGCTCCAGCCCAAAGCCCACCCTGCCCATAGGCTGTGCCGTCAACCCAGCCCCCGGCCGAGCATCCCTTCCTTGGAGAGGTCCCATCTCCTTCACGCAAAGATCCTTCCATTGCACAGAGCCAAAGCGACGGCTCCTTTATCTCTCACCACCCCCACCCCACCCCCCCCCAAACTTCAAATTTGGGAAAACACGGGGGGATGGGAGACGGGAAAAGGGTCGAGAATTTACTTCGCTCCCCTGCCCCAAGGTTGGATCTTCAAACCCGCAGCGAAAGGCCGGCGGGCAGCGGGGGGCCGGCAGCCAGCAGGTGCAATGAATAAATATCCCGGCAGAAATCAATCTGGGGAGAGGGGGAAGGGAAGGAATATAGATATCGGGCATCCCGCCCCCCGCCTCCAGCCCCCCGGCAGGACACGCACGCAGACACACACACACTAATCCGGTGGATTTGGCCGTCATATGACATGCCCGGTCCGTCCGAGGGAGGGGATTTAAGGCACGCCTCTCCTTTCACGCCAGGAAAGGATTTTCATCTCTCGAGAGCACAATGAGGGGGGAAGGAAGGAGGAAAGAAGAAGAAGAAGAAAAAAAAAAAAATTAGAAAAAAAAAAAAAAGCCAATCAAGCCGGGATCAGCTGTGGGCTGGGCTGCTGCAGGTCTGCTTGTCCCAGAGGGGGGTGCGGGGAGACATATTGGGCCGTGTGGGAAACCCACAGTCTCAGCTTCTCACACATTGTTCTCCTCCCCGGCTCCCCCCAGCCCCCAGCCAAAGCCGTTAATGCCACAAAAGATACTTTGCCCATTGTGCCGGGGACAGCTGAGAGGATAGAGTTAGCCTTACACAGCTTTCCTGCCTCCCTCTCCCGCTGGAGAGGGGAAGAGGGGACAGAGCAATCAAAATGGAGAGTTTGATGCTCACCATACAAAAGAATTAAATCCACTTAGGCCCCTTTCTCGCTAATCTCGGACTGTGGGGGGTTAAATATGGTTACATTTTCATTAGGTACTAATAGCAAAAGGGCAGCTAATGGTAGCACAGACCGCCGCATTGTCATGCAGATGGCTCCGAAAAGGGCTACCCAGCACCGAAGCAGCATCGGCTGCTGCGGCGGCGCGATGGCATGCTCGGAGCGGGAAATTGTGTCACTCGGCATTGTCGGGGCTGAATTCCATCAATGGGAAAAGTCATGTTTCCTCCAGCCGAAAGGAAACAAGTTAAAACGCCCGGGGAGGGGCGGAGGTGGCGGGGAGGCACCTGGGCTCCGCAGGGACCCTCCTGCAAAGCACCACCGCTCCGGCACCCGGCCATGCCCGGGGCGAGGGGCTGCTGCCTTTAGGTGGTCACTCACCGCGCAACGAACTCGGTGGCCGTAAGCCATCAGATCTGACATGCCGATGGCTCAACCAGCCGGCACGGTCCCTGCTGCCCGGGCGCAGGGAGGATGCCCTGTCCCCTTTCCTTTGGGATTCAGGGTGCGCGGGGCACCACCGTCCATCACGCGCTCGCAGTGAATTTGGACAAGGCGACAGGAGACCAAAAAGCTCGGGTTTGCCCTTTATCTTTTTAAGAGCTTCGCAGCCAGCTCAGCCTCGCCGGGGCTTTCTCTGCCCCCGCTTCCACCGAGCTGGAAACTGCAGGTTCAAAAGGGTCCGGGGCGGGGGGAAGCGCCCCGCGGGTCCCGGTCGCTGCCCGCATGACCCGGCTGCCCACGCAGCTCCTCGGGCTGCCTGTGATCGCCGCCGCCACGGTAGCTCTCCCCTTTCATCCCCTCCAGCACAGTCCCTAGTGGCTTTGCCCAGCGGCTAGAGCTATTCTTCTCCCTTCATCCCCCTCCCGTCACAGGTCGCATCAAAGGACCGGGCTCGGGTCAGCATTCATGCAGCAGGGTGCCCAGCTCCAGCGCGCACTCGTGCTGGGGGTGTCTCTGGAGGAGGCAGCTTTCCCAGCAAAGGGCAGGCTCTCCGGTCAGTGTGGTGGGCATCATCCCCTTGGGAGCCCCACGCAAGCACCAGCACCCACAGGGTCACGGTCTTCCAAACCTTCGCCTTGCTAGAAGACCAACCCCTACCTGAGGGCAGGTTTAGATTGAACATTAGGAAGAAGTTTTTCCCTGTGAGGGTGGTGAGGCACTGTCCCAGGTTGCCCAGAGAGGTTGCTGAGGCCCCATCCCTGGAGGTGTTCAAGGCCAGGCTGGAGGTGGCCTTGGGCAGCCTGGGCTGGTGGGAGGTGTCCCTGCCTATGGCAGGGGGGTTGGAACTCGATGATCTTCAAGGCCCTTTACAACCTCAACCATTCCTTGTAGCTCCAGGTGCTTAACAATGATGTCTGGGATGAAGAAGTGTCATCCCTCAGAGACCAGCAGCTCCAAATGGATCTCAGACCACTCAGGACCGCACTGCCTTGGAAGAGCCCACCAGAAACAGAAGAAAACCACTGATTTGGGTGGCTCAGCTAAATGCTCATGCTGAGAAAGAGAAGCCAGGACCCATGCTGCCCTTGTACGGAATCCCAGCTTATGTAGTGCAGGATCAATAACACAACATGGACATAAAATATCTGCCGGGGCATTTTTTGTAGGGTGAGAGCACTCTGGTATATGTTTTTTCAGGGCCATAGAAGAGAGACCCACAACCCATACCAGTCAGTGAAGCTATGTCCTTTCCCCCAAACCCACTGGCACGGAGGTAAAAATCCATCACTCGGGAACACGCAGCAGCCGCAGCGAAAGCCAAGTTAAACAAGAACAAGGTCAGCATCGAGATGGCGCAGCCAATAACTGTAAAGAGGAGGAAATTGGTAATACAGTCGAGAGTAGAGGCACCTCCAGCCCTGGCCCCTCGCCAGCCAGCGTGACATCCCGGGGACCTGACTGCTCATCCCGATTCCCCCACGGAGCAGCACCGTGACCATGTCCCTTGGCCTCCCCGTGCCTCTTTCCCCTCCCCATCTGCGCGGGCTGGGTGCTCCACGGGGCAGGCACCTCTCTCTATGGCAAAACGCATCTTGGGGAAGGGGCTGGAGGACCCTCAGCCTCTCCGCCAGGAGCTTGAAACCCCACTCGGAGGAATGACCAAGAAAAGGCACATTTCAATTAACAGAGAATTATTTCACCTGCCCTGCACAGTACCGGCAGAAGCCACTTGCCTGACGCGACTCGCTTTGCACAGCGTCTGTCCTGTCACACGCTCGTACGGACCAAGGACAGAAAAATTATCCATCTGCATAATACTCAAGTGCAAATTTCCTCACAAACTCCAACACCACATCTATCTTGCCTGACTGCCAGAGACCAACTTTGAGCCAAATTTCCTGCAAGCGTTGCTGAGTTTTGCAAGCTTCAAGTCCTCGGAGAGTCACATTTTCATGCTTCTCTCCGTAACCTTGAGAGTCAGCGCTCGGGTGTTTGTGAAAGCTGAGATTCTCAATGCTCGGGAGCCAAAGCTTTCGGGGAGAAAGCAGAAAGTGAGAGCAGGGTAACCCATGAAGATTGGCTTTCTGCAGTATGGCACGTCACGCTTAGGTTCTCTGATGCCCAGTAGGCTTGAGCTGAAATAAGGTCGCTCCATTCCCTTCGGCAAGAGTTTGAATAGGACCTTCTTTTCTACCTTCATCTATCTACACGCAGCTTGCTGGAATTGGGTGTATTTTATACCTCTGGCATACTGGCAAATTTTGTTGATGCTGCCCAGAAAGACCTCAAAGTTCTTGATGGTGAGACAGACAGACGGATGGATGGATGGATGGATGGGTGGACAGCACGTCTCAAACACTGCCTCCCCAGGAAAGCTCTCTGCGGAACAGCGTATTGTGCAACGACCACGATAACATCTTGACAGCTTGCACCGATATTTTTCTGGTTTTGGGGAGAGCTACGGTGTTGCAATCCAGGCTGAGGGTTAAGAGCTGGAGTTCTGGAAAGCTCATCTCTACGAGGAGTGTCATGGAGAGGCGTCGCGTCCATCGGGCGCCCAGGCGGCCGGAGGGGCAGGAGCCTCCGCCGAGAGCAGCGCCGCGCGGCTCCGCTGGACCCGCTCCAGCGGCTTACGCAGCTGATGAGCTGTTCTGGCCCAAACTGTTTACTGTTTCCCAGCAAAGTTGTACTAGAAGCACAACAACAAAATATAATACAACAACACTCAAAGGTTAACACGTGTTATTTTTCACTATTGCACCTCAGGACTTTCCAGCGCTGACATTAGCCAGGGCGACTTGTTTGCTCCCTTCAACCGGAGGGACCGAAAAAGGGAGGGGGCAGAAATCATATCTCACCACCAACGGGAACCACTTTCAAGGGGAAGCTGCTTTCGGAAACCCGGCCACGTCCAAAAATTACAACCGGTCTCGGCAATTACGAGAAGTAAAACATTAAAAAGCGTGAGGCAAAGTGCATTTGCATGCTAAAAGCTCCCTTCAGCGGGGCTGAGAGGCTGTATCCAACAACAAAGCAGAGAACTTCCCTCTCCAAAAACACGTTAACCCTGGCGTCACGTCCCCTCCCGGCTCGCACCCCAAAGACCACGGGGCGCAGAGCTGCTCACGGGCACAGCCACAGCCCCCCTGCACCACCTCTTGGGCACGGACCCAGGGGGATGTCTGAACTGGGTGGACAAGCGAAGCTGGAAGGGTTAACCCGTGCTCAGCCATCCCCATCCCAGCAGAGCCGCCGGGGCTTGGGG
>VUYV01000118.1:2844162-2866043 GCA_008711295.1 Anarhynchus alexandrinus
GGGGGGGGGGTGGGATTTGCTGGAAAGCGGTGTTCCTAGTTCCGTAATTACTGTTGCAAAACCAGGTTTGAGTTTGATTCAGAGGCCGCAGGTGGGCAAGTTACCTGAAGGCCAGGAGGAGGAAACTCCTACATCCGCTGCGAAAGCGCAAACCTTCAGCCGGCCAAGGAGGGAGGGGGGCGGGAGAGCCTCCTCCGGGGTAGGGTTTCACCTGAAAACACAGGTTCGGCCTCAAAACATGAGCTGATGGGAGGCTCTGAGCCAAAGCCCTGGGCTGAGCGCTGGGAGAGGCAAACTGAAAACCCCAATTAGAGCTTTCTCAAGCTCTAACGAGGAGCGGCTAGAGAGCAGGGCTCTCCTTCCTGGGGACTCTCTGCAGAAATCAGAAGTCCATCCCACCACCGTTTCCCCATCCCACTCTCACCCATCAGCACACCATGGGTCCTTGAGGCTCTAATCCTGCCCTGAACCGCCCCATCTCTGCTCCTCCTCTTCTCCATTCCTCTCTCCTACACGCACATGGGTTTAACTGGGAAGCCAACTGGTCTCAATGGCACTGTAGGGATGAGGTATCTTGCGGATAAAGCCACCAGGACATTTCTTGCCCAGGGCTTGAGTCCATGCCTAGAGTTCACAGGGGATAAAACAGCCCTCCAGAGCCCTCCCAGAACACCCTGAGCTCTGGGGGCACCTAGAGAAGTAACTCATTCATAGGGCACCTAAGAGCGAATGGGGAATATAAAAATAAGGGGCACATCCAAGGCTCATTACACACAAATCCTACCAATTTCTATTTCAGTCAGCGGGGAAGACTTGCAAATGACAGGCTGCAGGAGAAGTGGAGCTCTTTGTACTTGAGAAGGCAGTTAGGACACCCAACCTCCCAGTGTCAGGGACTGCAGAGCAGCAGTCAAGATGAAATGCATGAAATCACCCAACAGCCCATTTCGAAAAGGTATCAAATCTCAGATTTCACAGCAGAAGCGGCAAAGGATTCATCTCTGAGTTAAGTCAACAGTCGTGCTACCAACCTTTGCTCCAGGACACCGCAGCGGTGGGGCGATGCCTCCTTACGCACTCCTCTCCCCGCCAAGGCCCAGCCACAGGAGAACACACGCAACAACGCTCTCCAAAACGGGCAACCTCTTAAAATGACACATGCAGAAAACTCTAAGCACGGAGGGAGTGCTTCCTATTCCTATGTCTAGAACCTTGACTTCAGCTGCAGAATTATTTTCTATTAGAAAAGTGATGGTCAGGAGCAAGCTGGGAATGAAGAGGGGACACAACCCTCCAGAGACCAGCCTACGAGCTGCAAAGGCTCCTGGTGTTGGAATGGGCAGCAACGACAAAGCAAGATGTACCGCCATACAAACACACACACATACACATTTTTATCAAGCAAGGGCATTTCTGGATGTAATGCAAAAGAAGAGCTTTCCTAGAGGAAAGCTCATTAGAAGTCCTCACCAGTCCAGTACCTTTCCCCTCAAATAATAATAAAAAAAAAAAAAAAAAGCAGGGCATGTTCTTTTGAAGGTTGTTTTCTTTCATCCCTCCTCCACCCCCCGTTGATCTCCTCTTCGGCATTTGTGGCTGGCCCGTTACCTCCGGCTGAGAGAGCAGGCTGCAAGCCAGGAGAGCCCGCTCCAGCAGCGCTCCTGCCAAGGCCCCCGGACACATCCCATGGCCCTCCTCCCGCTGCCTCCCTCCTGCCTCGCCCCAGCCCTGGTCCATCACCTCGGGGACATCTGGAGCCCCTGCCAGGCGAGAGGGCCTGGGAAATCAAGTCCACCCCAATTAGAGCTCAAGTCTACTGCATGGCAACGGGGAGCCGCGGTGCTGGGACAGCTTCCCCCAGGGAAGGCTCGGTAGGCGTGGAGGTTTCTGTCCAGGGAACAACAATGAGGAGGGTTGGGAGGGTTTAGGTGGCTCTTTTGGTGGTGGTGGTGGTTTTGGGAGGGGTATTTTCTTTTTTTCAGGCAGTAGTTGTTGGTCCCCCACAAGGCAGATGGTGCTCCACCACAACCTAAACTCTCTCTGACCCTCGTGGATAAGAAATGAGCTGGGCTGGATGCTTCGCGTGATTATTGTTGAAATCTCTGTCGATGCAGAGGTACAGAGAGTCTTTGCCTGCTTGCCGGGCTGAATTTTGGCCCAGCCAGGCTTGTCTGACAGCAGATAACATCACAGAGCCACATGGGCACCAACATGGAGATGGAGGTGGATTCACCACGGAGTTGATGAAGTCTACAAAACCTCTTCCACTCCATCTCCCCAGTTAGCCCTGCCAGCAGTTGTGCCTTCACCCAGTTCACTTCCAGCCCTGATGCAGCCGTTCCCCAGCCCCAGGTGGCCGCATCCAGCCCTGCCCAGTCCCAGGAACCAGAGGCCATCTGGGCTGACGGGTGAAGTAACGCCTTATCCTCGCAAGGGCTCACCACTTAAAAGTCCCAGCACCAGCCCAGAGAGGGCATCCTTCATTTACATCACAGCAACACCAGCGAGACTCAGCCAGGCTGGGCATCTCAAAAGAGGTTCTGAAAGACGCGCCGGACCTAATTCTGCTCTGCTCAGCCTTTCCTACCTTCTCTGCGCAAGAGCAGGAGGAGTGGGCAAAGCTCCTGCTCCAAACCCATCGTGTCCTCCATGCGTTTTACTGCTTTGAACGATGGAGCAAGGCGGAAAGCAGCTCGGAGCCAGGACAAGAGAGAACGACAATCCCTGCCCCCAGAGCACTTATAAACCCAAGAGACAAGACGTAACACGAGGAGGAAACAGGCTGGAGGCCGGAGGGGATACCATAAAAATGGGATGGTTTAGAACGTCTTTGCTGTGGGCATAAATCACCGCCCATCTCTCCACCGATCTCGGGAGTACAGAGCTAGTCCTCTCCCAAACCAAACCCACCTCCCCACGCCACGTACCACAGCAGCGCAGCAAAACCCATCCCCGGTTGAAATGAGATGGGCAAAAAAGGGTGTTTGAGCCCTCGGTACCAGACGGGGCCGAAGGCAAAAGGACCTGACCGTGCCTGGCCAGAGGGCTCAGTGGCAGAGCCAGGGATGGACTCCTGGTCTCCCAAAGCTTTGACGAAAAGACCCTTCCTCTCCTCTGCCCACTGCCACCTGCCAAGAAGGGGAAAACCCTCCTGACACCAGTGAGGCTCAAAGAAATCCAACTCCTCCCCACAAAGCTCATTCATCTCCTCTCCTTCCTCACTCTTCATCCCACCTTCCCCGCTCCACTCTCCAGTCTGTGATGGCAAAGAAGGGATTCCCCCCTGCCCCCCCCCCGCAGAAGGAAAGAGAAAAGGAGCTGGGGGGAAAGGGCATCTTATTTCAAATAAACAAACAAAATTTATTGCCGGACACATCCCTAAACCCTCGGCCCGGGCTGGCAAACTGCAGCTGCGATGTAATAAGCACATAAATAAAGTTTACAGCTAAACTGGCCTGACCCAGTATTGCCCCGAGGTGCAGAAGCAGTATCTTGTCATTAGTATGCAGAACACATCGCCTTAATGTCTGCTCATTTGTTCTCAGCCCACTCGGCTCTATAAATCTCCACAAAAGGGCAAGGCAGGGCTGCGGGGGAGAAGGGGGAGCGGGGCCGGCAGGGCCAGGGGGATGGGAATCGCCCACGGTCCCGCTTCCAGCCGCCCGGGGCAGCGAGAGCGATACGGGCTTCCCGGGAATTCGTTCTTTCCTTCCACGCGGGGACCACCAGAGCCCGTTCGAGGGACGGGATGGGCAGCTGGGAACTGCCCGCGCTTGCCCGCTGGAGCGGAGGGGAATGGAATATAACTGGTATTTCTGTGTCAGCGGAGGTCCCAGCGCTCCCTGCACGGCGGGACACCTCGCTGGCGGCGTCCAGCTGCGCACAGACTCGGTGCCGACGCCGAGACAAACACGGCTTGTAAAAAAAAATAATAAAATATTAGAATCATAGAATGGTTGAGGTTGGAAAGGACCTTGAAGCTCATCGAGTTCCAACCCCCCTGCCATAGGCAGGGACACCTCCCACCAGCCCAGGCTGCCCAAGGCCACCTCCAGCCTGGCCTTGAACACCTCCAGGGATGGGGCCTCAACAGCCTCTCTGGGCAACCTGTGCCAGTGCCTCACCACCCTCACAGGGAAAAACTTCTTCCTAATGTTCAATCTAAACCTGCCCTCTTCCAGTTTGAAGCCATTCCCCCTCGTCCTATCACTCCATGCCCCAGTAAAAAGTCCCTCCCCAGCTCTCCTGGAGCCCCTTTAGGCACTGGAAGGCCGCAATAAGATCTTCAATGATCTATTCAACGATATTTTCCTTTTTTTGCATTGCTGTAAACCATCGCCCGCCCTTTCAGGCCCTCTCACCTGCGCTCAGCACCCACACATCCCGCACACCACAGAGTGCCCCCTCCCCAAAGACACATCTGGCAACCTCATCCTCCTTTGTAGCTCTACCAGAGCACTGCCCCGGCCTCTGCGCTACCCGCAGAGGGGGTGGCACGGGCGACGAGAGGACGGCATGCCCTGAGGAGAACGCCTGCCTTGATGGGAACATCAGGATCAGCACCACCAGCATCTCCCTCTCTTCTGGCACCCCACTCCAGAGGCCGACGGGGTCCCCCTCCCACGCTGCAGCCTCACGGGGTTGCGGCGAGAGGAGAACAAGTTCTCTGATTTACTGTCCCGCGTAATCCCGCAAGAAAGCAGCGGCATCGCCTCCCTGCCTTGCACCCCACACAACTGTTTTCTGTGCAGGGAAATATTAGGCGCCCTTCTCTGTCATCAGGCTTGTTGGGATCTCCCCCACGTGTTTGAAGAAAGCAAAACATGAGTTATCATCTGACAAAAAAAAAGAAAAGAAAAAAAACCCCAAAGCATGAGGCAACGCAGCCACAGAGCAGCTCAAACATCTGAGGAGCAGAACAGAAGGTACTTCGGGTGCAGGGTGCCAACGGGAAAAGCGTTATCTTCGGAGGAATCTGATGGCTCAAGAATTGGAATTTAATTAGGTACAAAATTCAGGAAAATGAGGCAATGTCCCCCTGTAAATCTCTGGTGGAAACGGCTCCATAGCACATGGCAAAGGCAGCCAACGACTGCTCGAGAGCTGAGAAAGCTTCAGGCTTCGAGTTGGCACAGCTCATCCCTACTAAAGCACCACACTCCTCAACCGCAGCGGGCTCGCTGCCTCTCTCGGCGACAGGCACCCCGGGGAGACACGGCCCTCGGGTGATAAGCTTCTCAAAGGAGAGCTTTGTGGGCCGCTACGCCGCAGCGCAGACTCACGGGGCTTCAGAGAGAACAGAAATGAACATCGACGCAACTCAGCGCCCGCAGCAGCTTTCAGGTGTTTTCAAGCAGAAAAACTTTGGAGTATTACCGATGTACTTTAGAATAAACACCACAAAAAAATACAGAACGTCTGGGACCTCAAGCACTTCCGCGCGGGCAATATTTCGCGTAAATTCCTGGGACCGTGGCAGAGCAGGTAAGCAAGAAAAAGCCAGATGTGGAACCATCTCCTACCAACAGAGCCCCATCACACAGAGGGGCCGGGGCACGGCGCAGGGCTGCCAACGCCTCTCCCAGGGCATCGCCCCACCAACATCCCACCGGGAGAAGAACCAGGGCAGAGAGCTCTTTCTTTTAAGTTTGGCTTACGGGAACAGGAGGGACTCGGAGGAATAGGAGGTTCCGCCTGTGGGACGAGGACAGGAGGACGGATGGGCAGCAGGGAAGAGCGCTCCTCGCTCGCTCAGCTCCCAGCGGGGTTTCCAGACTTGTTCTGGAGTGGTGAAAGAGGAGGACCTGCAGGGCCTGAGGGCACCGGTCCTCCCCGCAGCAGACAATCGGAAACCTCTCACTGACTTCCAGGAGGCCCCGCTGTGAAGGCTTTGTGCTTTGAAGGTCTGGGATCCACTCTCCACGTGGGAATGAGCCGCCACAGCCCTGACTGAAAAACACACCCCAAACTCACAACCAATTATCTACTTAAAAGAAAGCAAAGGTACGTCCCTTCCCAGGTGGCCCTTCAGCCGGGGATTGGCATCGGGGAGGCTCAGCGTGAGGTTGTGAAATAGAAAAGCAGCTTAAGAGACACCAGAGCAGAGGCTGGGTTGGCTCAAGCGTTGACCTGTCCCACCTCCGCTGGCACATCCCCTTGCCAGGTCTGTGCAATGGGGAGATTACCTCGCAGACGAGCAGACTTCCCGGTCAGGAAGGTGAGCCCAGCAGCCACCTGAACTCCCCGTTCCCTCTGAGCTCAGCGCCTGCTCATTTCCAGTGCCTCCCAGCGCAGACATCATCTATGAGCTAGGTAAGACGGACAAGCCTCCTGAGGTCACTGCGCCCCCAGTGAACGCTCAACACCACGGCCCACTGTTTATTCAAAAGGCACGGTTTGAGTTCAGACCACGCGCTTGGTCTCATCGCACACTTTCTGTCACGCGGCCGTGGCGCGGGCAGCCCTGGGCTTTGCAAAGAACCGCTGGAGCAGCTGTTCCAGGCTGCAGTGCCTCCCGCCAGCCACGGCGGTCTCCAACCCCCAAAGGCAGCCCATCCGCATCGCGTCCCTAAGCCTTCTCCCGAGCGCTCGGGGTCTTCTGCCATTTGGAGGTCTCAAAGCAAAGGTGTCAGGTTGGTTAAGGAGATGTCACACCTCTGTCCAGTTTTTGCCCGCCTGAGCAAACTCAGGTGAGTTATTACAGGCATGGAATGATGCAAAACCAAACACACGTTCCCTCGGACTTTTCTGCACGTGGATACCTAGAAAAATCTGAACTTGAGAAACCAAAATTTTCCTAGTATGCCCCGAGAAAGTCAAAGCTGTGTTCCCTTTCAGATTCCAAATACTTAATTTTCATTACTTTTCAAATAATGAAGTTTGCAGACACACTAAGTTCACGTGTTCTGGAATTTTTTTCCATGTTTGAACGCAGAGGAGATGTGGGGCTTCGGCAGCACGCAGGTGCCTCAGCTCCGCGGCAGCCTCCCAAACAAGAAGGCGGACAGACGCGTCCTGGAATAGGAGATTCAAGCGCAGAGACTGAAATGAAGACTAAGACTTGAACTGCAACTCCAATCTATAGAGGATTTGCAAATTGAAGGCCAGGTGTTGTAATCCTGTTACCTGGCTACCCTGCATGCCTTCGGATTTCCTTTTTAAGCAGCTGAATCAGCAAATCGCACCGGTTCCCACAGCCTTCACCGCAGGTTAGCAACGAAGAGCTCGAATCCAGCACAGCGTTTACACAGCGCTGTTCCGGATCGGGGCGGAGGGGTGAAGCCTGAGAACATTTCTGATGTCAGAAGCAATCAGGAGATGCTAGAAGGTTCCACAGAGACACAAAAAATTGTGATGAAACTACTAGAGATTTTGCATCTCATTACACTGGAGGACTTCACCTCACAACCTCACAGCCCAGTGGCATTAGACACGTTCTCGTACGTGAGCAAGGTTCTATTTAAACACGGCAAGGTCTGCTGAACCTCCACTGGTGGCAAGGCAGGTGACCTCTCTTACCTTAGGTGGGAAACCAGCGCATCCGGGCTCTGATGCATCTCTCAGATATGCCAACTCGTTAGGTGATAACTGACATGCAATAAATCTGGTTTTTAGCTCAGTTAATTACCAGTATTGCGTTCATGAGTAATACGATAGCGTTTAAGGTGTGGCAGATTTTCCATTACAGAGCCCTGGTTGCATGAATTCCATGAGAAGTGTTTTCTGCTGGATGCAGCTTCGACAGCAGTCAGCCACGCTCCAGCCTGAGCTTTCTAACCCCAAACCCCCCCTCCAAACCCCAACGGCCTTCAGCCTTCTGCAGGGGGGCTCCTTCCGCGGGACAACACCCCGCGTCGCCTCGACGCACGCACCGCCAGCAGTGCCGTAGCTGACCTTGGACTAATTTCATACCTCTCCAAGCCTTCCCTTTCCACGACACTATGGCATTTGCATCAACAGTGTTGGCAGTATCAGATGGATTGGAGGGTACTATGCCTAAAAAAATAAGGAAGGAAATAGTGCAACCTGGCCAGAAGAAAAATGAAGTTCGAGGAACGGCGCGCTCAGGTTCCCAGCGGGACGTCGCTCCGAAGGCACCGTTCAATTCAACGTAGCAGCAAAGCGGAGGTTTTGGTAAAGGGAAAAACAGCCCCAACAGGAGGAAATTCTCTGGGAGAGGGGACAACTCAAAACGTAAGCTCTGCAATCCAGCCCTCACACAGCTCGTACAACGTGTTGCACTTTCAACAGAGCAGAACCCGTTGAAACAAACCTGGAAGAGTCTGCTGTTCCCAAATACCCTTTTGCAGAGGCAGGTGGGTTCAGTGGAACCTGCGTGAAGGCTCAGCGCAGGGAAGTTTTCTCCTCAACAACAAGCTACAGGAAAAAAACCCCAAAATGTCCATGAAGGATTTGCACAAACGTACATGCTCAGCACAAGGAACATCAGGAAAGCTCTGTGGCCACAGCCCTTGTCCTGGACCTGGAAGCCTGGGCTCAGCTCGCCCATCCCACAGGAGGTCAAGGGGAAGGAAACACAGCAGACCAGCACTGGTCTTACAAGAAGAGCAGCAGCAGCAGCTCCAGGTGTGAACCGGACAGGATCAGAGCAAAGATCTGAACTGCTGTCCCAGAGGAGCCCGGAAAGCTCAGCCGCCCCCAACACAGCCCAGCCACATCTCAACCACCTCATTTTCAGCCCAATGTGGAAACATCTGGGAATTGTTGGGACCTCCACCGGCAGGAGCACAACACAGTCAGAAGGTCTTCATGGCGCTGCGGCGCTTTACTCATCACCTTTGAGCCCATCACCTCCGGGACAACTCAAGTGCAGCCACTGCCACGCAGATTTAGTTTGGGGCACCTGAAACCGTACCCCTACTCTCCTCCAAAGAGGAGCCCGATGCATTGCTACCCCTGCTCCCAGCCCCAGGCTCCATCTTGCCACCCCTCCTTTCCAGCCGGCAGCTTTCGGTCAGAGAAAGACCGAAAAGTAGTGGGGGGGTAAAATAAATAAATAAATAAATAGATGATAAAGAAAGAAATCCCTGCAGATTCTCATCTTCCTCCTCTAACCTCCTCAAGTCATTGTTTTGCAGTACAAGTATTTCAGCTCTCGCCGTACCAGGGAACAGGATTAGACAGGTCACTGCGGAATCAGATTACAGACTTTTACCTTTTTAACTTTTCTTCTCAGCACGTAGGCTGGCGAACTGACACCCGGCGAGGGAGCAAGCAAGGGACAGGCATGGGTGGAGGTGGCAGCGAAACGTCAGTGATCCGGAGAGACTTGCCAAGTCATTGGAAGTTCTCACGATTCCAGGACCTAAAACAAAGAACGAAACGGGTTAAAATTAAGGGGCGCAGAAGCGAAGAATTGTACCCAACCCGTGCAGGCAACAGAGGCAGTAAAAATATCAAAAAATGTCCTGTTAGAATTTTGTCTTAAAGGGCTTCATTTTCCTAGCAATGCAGAACGGCCTTTTCCCCTCTCAGCTCCGGGGCCGCGGCTGCCTGCACGGCTCCGGCAGAGCCGGAAGCCCCGCGGTACCCCGCAGCCGATGGGCAGTTTGTGGGGACACAGAGAGTCCCGGCGTTCCGCAAGGTCTGGGACCTCACAGGGGACACCATTGTGGCCATGGACTCCAAAGCATTCGATGAGTCCCGTGGTTCCAGTGCACAAATTTCCTATTAACGCGGTGTTCCCTCAACCAGGGATGTCAACCAGACGTCTGTCCTGTCTCATCCTCTCTCCTCACTTGTGCCTGTGTGAGCCCCCGCGATGCCTGCGCCCAGTCCGGCCGCCAGGACTGGACAAGTACAGGAGGACAGTCCCAGGCTTGATTAGGAGACGTCAAGAAATGGAGAAGATGAAGAGCGCGTTCCAAAGGATAATCATTCTGGTAAAAGCATGTGTTGAACTTGTTATGTCTGTTTATAAATTAGAGCTATTAACGCTCATTACGATCTTTTGTGATAGCACAAGACAGCTTGCGTTCACTTTCTCCATTGCAAACGGAAAACAATGCTGCCCATCCCCACACCCCCCGCACAGGAGCATCATACTAATTAGTTAATATTTTCCTGAAGCATCTTAAATATCATTATTCAAAACACCTATTTAAACTGAGCCTTTTCACTGTAGTTAGCACTACTCCTGCTATATATTGTCTCTTAATATGAACAGTATTCAACTTTGAGTGTAACAACATAATTTTTCCCCCATGCGACGCACAAGTTACTGAATGTATTATAATCAGCCTCAAAACACAAGGAGCATAAAGAATGAAACGACTTGCCCAAATTTATACAAGACAGCCACGGCAGGGAACACCACAAATTCCTTTTCCAAAGAAGTAGAGCAGTGCCCTAATCAATGCACCATTCTTCCTCCATTAATGCCTCAAATGACAGGGGCAAAAAATAATTAATTACCAAATAAATTATTTAACCAACTTGGCTTTTTTTCTTGTTCACCAATTACCTTTACATTTATTAACTTGTTTACCCACCACTTTGCTATTCCAAGTCTTCGGGCTCCCAGGTGTTAACAAGACTGCCAATTCTACCACAGCACTGGGCACTGCCCGAAGTCACCGACACCATCACACATAGGGCACGGGGGTCATTAGCTGGACCTAAAAGGCAATTCTCATCCTACACCTGGACCCTGGAGCGGGCAGCACAACTCACTGATGAGTCCTCCAGAGCAGTTGGTGGTGGTGGAGCACCAAGAAGTCTCCAGCCAGTCACAGACTCAAAGGCAGGCAGGGATGTGGTGTGAAACACAACGTCCATGAACCGCCCAAGACTTATGAGTTCCAACCACAACAATTCTAGAAGACAACCAAGAACTATCTCTAGCAAATCCCAAGCAGCCAAGACGCAAAATTAAATAATCCCGTTTCTCCGCTGCAGGGTGTTGCTCGTGAGTAGCATTTAGAGCACCCAGGGTGGGCCTCACCTCCCAGCACTATGTCCAGCTTGCAGGGGTTACAAACCCGAGGGGAAACACTGCTCACTCGCAAATCACAGGCTGCAGAGGCCAAAATCGGGGCGGATTGCCCTCAAGGAGCATCAACCTCTACTGTCAATTCAGGGTCTAATCCCCAGGGGGACATTGAATGATTTTATTTGTCTCAAAACTTCTGAAGAAGGCTCTGACATACGATTTCAGCTCTGAGTCATCTCCATTTGACCAACTCAACTGGTCTTTCCCAGTCAGAGGGATAACGAAGACAAACTGATGCGAGTTGCACACTAAAAAGAAAGAGCCACTGAGGTTATTCCCCCATTGAGGGAACCATGAGCTAAACCCCACATTTCTTTAATAGCGTTCTTACAGCATGGACGATACACATATACTGAGTTTGCAACGGTTTCATCACATCCAAACAGGAGAAGCCTGACATATCAATTTCTAGAGCTATACAGTCATTTTACATCATGTGGTTACTTTATGAGTCTTTCCTACACGGCATGGTCTCCACGAGTTAACCACAGGCCTCCTCCTTCCCACCCCTCCAATGGCACCCACAAACAGACAGAAACAAGAGAAAACAAGATCAAAGGAGGTGATTCTGCCCCTCTACTCCACTCTCGTGAGACCCCACCTGCAGTACTGCATCCAGCTCTGGAGTCCCCAACATAAGAAGGACATGGACCTGCTGGAGCGTGTCCAGAGGAGAGCCACGAGGATGATCCGAGGGGTGGAGCACCTCTCCTATGAGGAGAGGCTGAAAGAGTTGGGGCTGTTCAGCCTGGAGAAGAGAAGGCTCCAGGGAGATCTTATTGCGGCCTTCCAGTCCCTAAAGGGGCTACAGGAGAGCTGGGGAAGGACTTTTTACTGGGGCATGGAGTGATAGGACGAGGGGGAATGGCTTCAAACTGGAAGAGGGCAGGTTTAGATTGAACATTAGGAAGAAGTTTTTCCCTGTGAGGGTGGTGAGGCACTGGCACAGGTTGCCCAGAGAGGTTGTTGAGGCCCCATCCCTGGAGGTGTTCAAGGCCAGGCTGGATGTGGCCTTGGGCAGCCTGGTGTGGTGGGAGGTGTCCCTGCCTATGGCAGGGGGGTTGGAACTCGATGATCTTCAAGGTCCTTTCCAACCTAAACCATTCTATGATTCTGTGATAACCAGTGGTTTCAACCAAAGACCAGAAGGGTAGGCTTCTGTCATCCCAGATGAACCCCCAAAGCGGAAGACATCAGCAAACCAACGCCTGGAGCCATCTGCTGCAGGTCCCGCTGCCGGGGACACCCCAGGCCGAGGCAGAGCCCTCCGAGAGCCTTCGCCTGTGCCCAGGGCTCTGCACGGCTCCAACACCGCTTCAGACATTTCGGCATATCCCGAAACAGCCCAGAACATCTTTGTTAATAAAGTTCCCGAGATAAAGACTAACGCAATCCATTTCACAGGCTTCTGCTGGGTAATTACAAGCCTATCACTTCTGAGTTAATTACATACAGCTAAAGACATTATTACGTGTAGATGGAAAAAAACATTGTACTGGAAACAAGTTCCTTCTGCCCTTAGCTGGCTGAGAGCTAAATATTTCCAGAGAAGAGGAAAGGTGGGAAGTCTCCGTTGTAAGCGGCGAGCGTGCTGTTGTGCAACACTTCTACTTTTGGAAAAGGGAGCTGGGATCAAACACGTCCCACAGGCAAAGAACCACCTGAACCGGGAGACCTTCGAGACCCCCGCTTGCGTTTAGGCTCCGGCCGTGACGTTGCGGGCGGGCAGGGCATGGGGAAGCCACCGGAGACGAGGAGAGGGCTCTTGGACCTAAACCCATGGTCCTCCCTGGGGAGCAGAGCCGCAGTGGATCGGAGCAGCGTTTTCTCTAGAGCTTCACAAATTAGGCACTGGGGTGTCCCAAATGGTCCCCCCTGAAGGCAGCCAGTGGCAAAAGATTATTTTCTCTTAATGGTAACAGGGAAGGATAATATGCACAGGGAGCTACTAAGCAGTAACAAGCCTTGGCCACTATTACTCTTAATTTTCAACTGCTAAGGCAAAGATAAAAAGGCAGCGCCATACGGATCCCACATGTAGCCCACCCCTCTCTTGTTTTGTGAGCGGGCAGGGGGTGGGCACCGCCTGCATCCCTGCGAACTGCTGAAGACAGAAAGTTTCCAAACAACGTGTTTGGCACGTGCACCCCAGCAGCCCCACAAGGGCACGGGGAACATCATTCCCCCCCTCCGGTCGCTGCCCGGTTGTTTGAAGCAGAAAGTTTTGGCCGAGAAAACGCGAGAAGCAGAAGAACCTCTGTCAGGCTGCAACGATTAAGAAATGCCAAACAGATGCACACCATCCTCCGCGGGATGATGTATGCGACAGGCCGGGGCAAACCCCAGCGAATGCATTTCCGAGCTCAGCGCCTGAGGGCTGGAACAGGTAGCAACAGAGACGGGAGGGGGAAAAACAACAAAAAAAATATTAAAAAAAAAAAAAATCACAGTTATAAAAAGCAACTGTCGGAGAAAACACTGGAAACAAGCAGGCGAGAAAAGCGACAGTGTGGTTAAACAATGGGGGGGTGAAAGTAGCTGGAGATGAGGAGCTGCTGTCCCGGCTAACGGTCCCTCGCGCGGCCGCCCCAGCCCTGCCGTGGGCACGGGAGGGATTTGGCCCCCGGGAAGGACCCGCAGCCCCCCTGGGAGGCGGTTTTCCGTCGTGGGCAGGAGGGCGCAGCGCAGAGGCTGGGAGCTGCCGCCGTGGGGCTTCCAGAAAGATGCTCACTGTCATTAAAGACTCCAAGGGATGGAGAATTTGCTCTCCCCCTCCTCACAAGCTGATACGGCATTTGATTAAACTTCAAATAAAAATAAAAAATAAAAAGTAATAAAAAATAAAAAGTAATAAAAAAGAAAAAATTAAAAAAGAAAAAATTTAAAAAANAAATAACAAATAACAAATAAAAAATAAACAATAAAACAATAAACAATAAACAATAGACAATAAACAATAAACAATAAAACCCCACACTTTGTTTTCCAGTGTGAAAGGGGCTGATGGCTGCTTGCAGCCCGGGGTGTCTCGCTGTGTTTCCTGGCGCTGGGAGTGTTCCTGTTTCAAACATCTTGGAAAGATGCATCACCTCCTCTCCTACCACTCACCCCGTTCAGGTGCTGCTTCTATACTGAGTCAATCCTTAAAATATTTGCCATCAATATGTCAGGTATGTAAATTAGTGTTTAAGTTCTGGTGCTCTGTACGCAATTAAAGACTTAATCTCCAGCTGCACAGCTGGGGCAGCGCTGCCAAGGAGGAGCCGTTCCCAGCCTGCAGCTCACGGTTGGTCCCCGCTACAGGAAAAGTCACCGTGTTTCACTAATTCCTCCTGAAAATCAGAGCTATTCCCTACGTGCAGCCCTCGGGAAATCCCAACTTTCTGCACTTCGATCCGGCCCTGAAGGAGGGCAGCGGCTGAGGTCCGTCCGTCACCATCGCTGCGGCGCGGAGGGTTTGACCCAGCAGTGTCCCTCCATCAGTTCACCTCTCCAGCCAGGGCAGAGCTCCTACAGCACCTCGGGGGCATTTTTGCCTTTGACTAGAGAGGATTTTTGCCCAGAGAGGTTGTTGAGTCCCCATTCCTGGAGGTGTTCAAGGCCAGGCTGGACGTGGCCTTGGGCAACCTGGTCTAGTGGGAGGTGTCCCTGCCTATGGCAGGGGGGTTGGAACTCGATGATCTTCAAGGTCCTTTCCAACCTAAACCATTCTATGATTCTATGATTCTATGACTACCCACCCGCCAGCCAGGCCGGAGGAATGCGGCGCGGTCGGTGCTGTTTGCTCATGGAAACCTCTAGCTTCGCTATCAAACGCAGAACTGAAACCATTTTCAAGACTCTTGCCGACCCTCCACGCCCATTCTACAGTACAGGAGGCCAATAATTATTTACCCAGCGATATATTAAATAAAGAGACCCAAAAAAAAAAAAAAAAAAAAAAAAAAGCTTTTGGGACAAGCAGAACTACTTATCGTTTCCTTCAATCTAGGGTTGGGTTTTTGAGAGTCATTCGCCTACAGGTGATTGACAGCAGTGTTTTATGATGAAATACTGTTTGCAAAAACATCTTGCCTAAAAATGGTTCCACCAGAGCTAATAAATTCCATCAGCTAATCTGGCATTGCCACCCACAAAACATATTGCTCATGGATACAGATGTACAAGCCCCGAGACGCAGCATCAGCGGAGGCGGGGAGCCGATTTCACTGATATTCTCCAAAATTCTGCATCTTTGCAATGAAGAAAACCAAACACTGATTTTACCGCAATCGAGTCAGGGACCTCACCACGAATTGCGAGGCACAAGCAAGCACGGTTTGGCCCGTTCTCCGGCTCAAGCACCTTCGCCAGCCCTGGCCACAAGCCCCCGGGGTGCCCGGTGGCACCGGGTACGCTCCGTTCCACGAGCGGGTTGCAGCGAGCAAATGCCGCACACGAGACAAGACCCAGCGCGTTGTTTCCTCTTTGCCGTGCGTGAGGACACCGAAAAGCACTTCTTCGGAGAATGCCTTTATCGAAACTGCCCAAGACAACGGTAACGCAAACGCACAGAAGGGTTTACCCGTTTCCCGAGCGGAGAAGTAACACTAACCACATTTTGCAAGCTGTGCTGGCAGGAGGAAGGCAATATTCCCGTTCCGCATGAGGGGAAACAGGGATACAGAGAGATAAAGCGATCAGCCCAGGGTTTCTGAAGACCAGCGGTAGCAAAGCGAAAAATGAGAGTCTCGGCATTCCAGTGCAGTGCTCAAGTCTAGCACGGCATCATATTTTTAAGACAGAAGCCCAAGAGTGTTGCAAAACTTAGATTAGCTTCAGAAAGCAGCACACAAGGACATCCTTGAAGTTAACGATCCCACCAGCACACTCAGATTAAAGTTTAAGGAGATTATTTGAGAACAACAGGTCAGTAAAACACCCTCTCTAGCCCAGGTGAAGCGGCCCGTAAGCTCAGTCTTACTATGCCCAACATTTGCTAGGTTTGATACCGTCCTCTTTGCTCTTTAAAAAGCCCCCTGGATGTTCAGAAAGCCCTCATCAAACTGTCCCAAACACTGTCAGCTCCTCGGAGAGGAGCATCTCGCCAGGCAGGGGCATCACCCCCTCCAGCTACGGCTTTGCTTCCCGTGGGAGTCAAAGCAGAGAGCTGGGAGCCTACATCCCATCCTAAAATAAAGGTCCAAGGCTGGAGGGGTTGACTTATCCAGTTAGGTCAGCTTCTGCATTTCCCTGTAAGGGCGGTGAGCCCCTGGCGCAGGTTGCCCCGAGAAGCTGTGGCTGCCCCATCCCTGGAGGTGTTCAAGGCCAGGTTGGACGGGGCTTGGAGCAACCTGGGCTGGTGGGAGGTGTCCCTGCCCAGGGCAGTGGGGTGGGACTGGGTGGTCTTCAAGGTCCCTTCCCACCCAACCCATTCTATGATTCATTTCTAGATAACCAAATTAGTTGTGACAAGTTTGGCCCGAGTTACGTTCAAGCAGCCTCCCGCAGAAGGCTCTCCAGATGTTGCTGCACTGACCTCGGCGATAGCTCGGTAAGGCCAAGGGCCACCCCTTCTCCTTACAAAGCCCTCGGGCCACCGGCCGGAGCCTTGCCTGCGCCCTGCCTTGGGGTCAGCTCGCCCGTCCTGCGCTCGGGCCCTGCGAGACCCTCGGGCACGGACCCACAGCGGGGTTGGGAACAGATGTAAATCCGAAAAAGGAAGGGGAAAAGAAAAAAAAAAAAAAANAAAAGCCACACAAGGTAGAGATATTCAAAAGCACGAGGCAGGGAAGGTAATTAAAGCAGCTCGGGTGTTCCCTGCACCTCGGGCTAGTGTCGGGAAAAAAGCCCACATGCGCACAAGCAGAAAAAGGCGATAGCCCATAATATGCACCCCCAGTGCTTCACGG
Organism: Anarhynchus alexandrinus; assembly: GCA_008711295.1. Classification (NCBI taxonomy): domain Eukaryota; kingdom Metazoa; phylum Chordata; class Aves; order Charadriiformes; family Charadriidae; genus Anarhynchus; species Anarhynchus alexandrinus. Next base: position 2,861,065 of record VUYV01000118.1, read on the forward strand.
AGGCTTTTACCTAAACGTTGCCAGGGTGATGTGTACATAAGTCTGTCCTTGCTCTGAACCGCAATCACCGACTTGACAGAAAACACCCGACCGGGATCCGCGGACGGGTAACTGTCGGAGGAGCAGAACGGGGCGTTGTGTTGGGGCTGTGACCTGAGAGACCCCCGCGGCCACGGGGGGCCCTCAGAGCACCCCAAGCACCCCACGGCTCCCACTGCCCCCGTCCCGCCGGGGATGCTGAAAACCACAGGAGAAAAGAGGCTGTGGGACAGAGGGCTGACACCCCCCGGCTGTGCACAGCCCCAAACCATCCGCGGTTGGGAGGAGGAGGAAGAGGAGGAGAAGGAGAAGGAGGAGGAGGAGGAGGAAGAGGAGGAGGAAGAGGAGGAGGAGGAAGAGGAGGAAGAGGAGGAGGAAGAGGAGGAGGAAGAGGAGGAGACCGGCACTTGGAGCACATGGGAATGTGCGAGGGCAGGGAAGAAATTTGGTTTTCAAAAGGAAACTTTCCTGAAATATGATCCACAGCATCAAACTCCTTTAGGAGGTGAGGAATCTCCCCATGAGCTCCCCCAAAGCCCCACGGGCAGGGCAGGGACCCCAACCCTGGCACGGGGGGACTCCGAGCCCTCCGCTAGAAGGGAAATTTGTGGGGTGGAATTACACCCAGGAAGAACAAGCCCCCACCAGCTGCTCAAGGAGCAACGGAGCCTTTGACGTGAATGGGATGAATTCGGGGCAATGCTCCAAAGAGCGCCTCGAGGACCACAGCCAGGCGTCGAGGATGCTCAAGTTATCGGCACGAACCCGGCCGGCGCGCTGCACCGCGCTGCGCTCCCCCCACCATTGCGGTTTCGCCTCCTGCACCGGTTCAGCCCCGTCAGCCCCCGAGGAGGAGGGCTCCAGCAGCACCCGAGGGCAGGGAGCTCACAAGGTGCGGCTTCCCAACGCAGAACCAGACCCTCGAGGGATTCGCATCTCTGAGAAACCTGGGAAACACCAGAAGACGTTACCAGACCGAACGCAGCCCGAGATATCGACTCGCCATGAACCTCTGAGCTGTGCCCCACCACCCAACCAGAGCAGACACCTTTTAAACATCATCCTTGACAACCTCCCCTGGTTTTGCCGATGATACCGGCCGGAGGAAGCAGACGGAGGGACCCAGCAAGGGCAGCCTCACGACTCCAGGATTTTCTGAAGCACTTTTGTTGGAACTGGCAACTTAATTAGCATAAAAAAAAAAAAAAAGAAATCCTCTGGTATAATTTAGGAAGAAACATTATTTCCAAGTTAATGAGAGAAATATTTTAATTACAGTATTTAACAAGTTATGACTATGCCAAAATGTTCTCCTGGGAAGGCTGCACATATTTTCCCCAAACTTCAAGCAAGGGAGAGCGGAAGAGGGAAGGGGAGAAAGCACAGGCGGAAAACCACAGAAAGGAAGACAGGCAGCAAGGAAAGGCTTTTGGAAACGCAACAGCAAACTTTCCAAGCCCCTGCTCAGCCATTAGCTGACGTAAAATGAAGGTAGACCAAGCGACAGCGTTCCAGAGGCTCTCCACCAGTCCTGGCTAGGGAATATGAATCCCTCGGTCTGGATAACCCGCAGCCCAAGAGATGCAGGGATGCTGGCGCAGGGATGCTGGCGCAGGGATGCTGGCGCAGGGATGCTGGCGCAGGGCGGCTCTGCCCGCGATTGCTGCCGCGGGTTGGACATCGCTGTCCTCCTCCAGGTCCCTCCTGGGGACCGGTGCACAGAGCGCGTTCTCTGCGGGCTCTCCCCACGCCGTCGCAGCCCGCGGGCACGCAGGTGCCACGTCGACCGCTCAGCCGTTGGCACAACCGAGGGGTAGGAAGCGTCTCCTTTGAAGGCAGCTGATGGGGGTGATATTTGTTTTCTCTGCACGGCTCAACAGAAGTATAAATTTCCTCATCAAAGCTGCAGACCGCAGTAAGCGGTGGTTCCCGTCGACTCAAGTTTCTTTCCTGGTAAAGTTCCTCTAACGCAGCCAGATCCCTCTCCCTTTTGGGGACACTCTGGACTTGCTCAGTGACCGTAAGTCCCGCTGCCACCAGACACCACCGTAAAAAGAGCATCAGTTTCAGGTACGGAGCTCGATAGGCAAAATTGCCCTATCTGGCAGATGATTCATTGATCCACGTGATCTTATGACAGGTTCTCAGGTCTTTATTATTCCTGAATCACATCTGCTCATAAATACCAGAGGGTTTTTCACACCTAGTATTATTACAGCGAACAGCCAAAGGAGGACTCATTTCAGCTGCCTTAGAAAAATATTTCCTCCTCTTTTCGGCTTTTACAGGATTACAGGAAGGGACCGGCAGCAGAGGCTCCCCAACAAACGGATCGTTACAGCTGCTGGGACTCCTGGTTCCAGCTACTCTTGAAGCAATTAAAAGGTTAAATAATGGGAGAAAGGAAAAGAGGACTAAAATAAAAGTAGAGTCATTGTTTACTTCCCCGTGTTGGTTTTTAGATGATATCAAGCTCCCAACCAGGAACTCAAACAGCAGGGACGCACTTTGATAAAACATATCCTTCCTCCCCACTGCAGGCATTTGGGTCGTAGCTCCGGCGAGCTTCTGATCCCCGTTCCCCTAGAATAAGAGAGAATGGGATTTTCCAGTCACGCAGAGATGCCGAACACCCCCTTGGGCTGGCGGATCCCAGGACCGACCGGCAGGGCTTGGAAAACTGCTGGCTGTTGGCTCGCTCACCGAGCTGAGACAATTCCCTTTTCTCCTCGTGAACCCAAAACCGTCAGAACTTGAACAAAAGAGGAGCTGAGGTCGGAACGAGGGGGGACAGCGGCAGGACTGGCGGCAGGACTGCCTCCAGAGCCCCACGTTTTCAATACATTCGATCGGAATAGTTGCCGAAGACGTGAAAGTCAACTTTTCAGCAAATAAAGTATTCCCTCGGCCCTTACTTCATGGTAAAGACCCAGTAACAGCTTATAAAAACTTCTACCTCCATTTCTTCGCAGGAAGCAATAGAGCGATTTCCCCACCGCCTGGGGAAATAACAACAGCAAGCCACGCTAGGAAAGAGTCCCGTGGGCCACCTCCATCCGACGCGGCCAGTTCGTCCACGAGCAGGGCCGGCTGCTCACGCAAAGGTCCTCCAAGACCTGACCCCCTGACCTCCCAACCGGGAGACCCACCTTGAGCAATTTGCCACACCGCAACCTGTCGAGATGATTAATGCCGTCGCCACGCAGGGTTGGCGTTGGCTGCACGCTAAGCCACCTGTGTCATCTGTCAGTCCTCAAGAAGACACTGTTAACCACAGCTTCAAATTTCCTGAAACTGGAGATAATTGTTGGTTTTGGCCCGGCTCGGAAACGTGCCCGGTGCGCCAGGCTCAAAGGCTCCTTGGGAACGCGTGATTTAATAGGAGACAAAAAAACCCCGACTCCAGCAAAACTCCAGGCTGGAAGGAGGCTTCAATATACTCCAACGAGCTGCATTATTGCTTTTTAATATTCCTCCTAAACCGCCTCTCTCCCTCACGCTTCAAATGCCTACTGCCGTCAGACCACAGCGCTCGTTAAGAACTCGGAGCTGCGAGAAAAGGCGAAGCCATCGCGGCCGCCAGCGGAGCCCCGCGTGGCCCTGCCTGCGCAGCCCTGCCTGCCGCCTTCCAGCTCTCACCCGTCCCAGCCAAGCTCGGAGTTTTGGAAAGCGGCACGTGCGTGCAGGGAAAATCCTCGGGAAGGGGAGCCGGGCACAGCTTCAACACCGCCCAACACCCATTTGGCACAACCAACCTAGAAAACCTCCCAGGCAGAATCCAGATGCCCAAAGGACGGGGACCGGGTTACTTGACTTTGGGTGGGTTTTTTTCCCCTCCAAGTAGAGATGGAAAAAGTTTTTGCTTTTTTTCAGAAACCCCAAGGCCTCCAGCGATTGCGGGGTCAGCTCCGCGCTGGACATACGTAATGATAAGATGCCTCATGGAGGTGGTGCACAAGAGGGGGTACTCAAGAGAGCTCAAAGCTGCGACTGAAACACATCTCAGAGCTGGCAGGAGCCGGGTCTGCTTGGAGCAGGGTGGAATAAAGCACAGCTCTGGCCTCTTTGTTTTCTTGATTTTGTATTTACCAGGGAGCGCGGCCCTGTTCCGCAGGCTCCCTGGGAAGCCGGACCCCGGCGGGCCGGGGCGAAGCGGTCCCGGCATTTCCCAGCAGAAAGCAGGTCATCCCATCGCGTCGCACAGAGCTTTCCCCACGGGAGAGTGTCTTCTTCCACCCCTTCTTGGCAAAACGGTGACGCTGAGCCTCCCTCTTACCGCCGGCCGCAGCCCGGGAGATGTTCCTCCTTTCGTTACGCACCACATCCAAAGAAAATATTTAGACGGCACTTTCCCCGGACAGGTTGCTCATACCCAGCGAGGTCTGGAGCACACCTCCACCCCCGCACCGGGCGATGGAGGCACCGTCTATGCCACCGCTACCCACACCATCCACCCACCCAGTCCCCGGGAAGGTGGCCACGGGGACACCAGCACGTCCCTTTGCCCGCACCGGGCTGCAGGACCAACTCGGGGCTCTGTGCAAAAGGCCCAGAGCGCGAAGGAGTTAAAGCAGCCTCATTGCTGAGGGATTTCTCCATAATCTGTACACATGTCATGGGGATCAGGACTGTGGGTGGTAGTGCTAGTCTGTGGCAGTCGTTCAGGCCCATGGCCCAGCACCTGACTCGTTCAGAAAGCCCTCTTATCCGAGCGGTTTTCAAATTTAATTAAGAGGGACCTCTGACGGGCTTAACGCCGCTGCTGTGCCAGCCCGAAAGCGCTCTCGGGAGTTTCGCACAAAGGCAGGAGAGAGCAGCGACGCAGCCGAGGGATCGCTTGGCTGGCGCGCGGAGCCTCGGGAGGGGTTTGCAGAGTTTCACCCAAACCACAAAGCTACAGCAGGGAGAGGGGGGGGGCAGGGGGAAGGAAAAACAAAAAA
>VUYV01000118.1:2866351-2904804 GCA_008711295.1 Anarhynchus alexandrinus
GAAGAAAAAAAAGAAGAAAAAAAAAGAAGAAAAAAAAGAAGAAAAAAAGAAGAAAAAAAAAGAAGAAAAAAAGTGAAGGTGATGCTGAGAGCAAGGGGTCAGATTCTTTTCTGCAGAGGTAATAGCGGAGCCAGAAGGAAACGCAGGTTAATCAAAAACGGGCCCTGTTGGTTAAAGTTTGCCAACCCGAGAGTGTGGCGTATCAGCCGTGGGACGCAGCCGGAGCCCCCGCGGGGAGCGGGGCTCGGCGGGCGAGGAGGGTGCTGCGGAGCAGAGCAAGGCAGAGCTGCCGGCAGCGCCCGCTCCGGGGGCAGAGAGGCCGAGAAGGGGACGAGGGAGCGTACGCGGTGCTCTTCCGATGGGAAAACCGCTGGTTATTGCAGTTCAGGGTCCTCGAGGACTGTGTTCATCCCTCCTCACCCTGGAAATACCCCCACCCCGGGATGTCAGTCGGTAAGAGGCAACCACGGGGCATGTCAACGGGAACTAATTTTAATGTCTCCTTCGGACAATTTGTCTCCGGAAAGTTAGCTCCGTTCAGGGCAGGGACCACCAGTTTGACAGCGTAATGGTGAGAACATCAAAGCACCGGGCCAGGAGGAAGATCCCCAGCTAATACAAACAGGCTAAATAGAGACTCATTTCCTAAAATTAGTCCTAGGCTGAGATCCCAGGTGGAAGTTATGTCATTAACTGCTCATACAATTACCTGGATGACAGTAGCTATATGCCCTGACTTGAAATTTGAAGTCTTGGTTTGAGGTTGGGGTTGAGGGGTTTGGGTGTCCCCCCCTCCCCCTCTATTTTTGGCTACTTGGCAAACTCACCCAGAGCAGGAAATTAGGAAGAGAAACAGTCTCAGTGTCAATACTTCGCTGAGTCTATTTACCATGGGCTATTTGCACTAGATAATCGCTCAGAAGTGTCTCACCTCCTCCACTCTTCAAGAGCCAAATGATGTCATGGAAGTGGCATCCAGAGCCGGAGCCAATATGAACCAAGGTAACCTGGGCCCAGCAGGAAACCTCTGGGGAGCACCAACAGCCCCATCAAACACAACAAATACAACTCCCCTTCTGCCCCGGGGCTGCCCATCGCCGGCACAGAGGGTGACCCCGTCCCCTCGCCCACCCCGAACGGCCCCAGCCTGGAACGAAGCCCGGGGCTGAAGTGCCACCACCGGAGCGCCTGGGCAAGTCCAGAGCTCACAAACACGACTGCGCGCGGGTAACGCTGTGAGTTCGGCCCTTTGCTTTCAAACGAGCCCAACTACGGCCATTAAACAGCGAGTCTGCCAAATTTGCAACCCAGTCATGGCTCCGGCTGAGCTCTGCCTCCCTTTAATTCCTCCCAGCCAGCGACAGCCATGGGAGCCATCAGCACCCCGCCGCCTCTGCGAAACCTAAAATTGCCAGATTCCTCCTGGCCGAGCGCCAGCCTTTCGCTCCGGCTGGGACTGTCACCCCCCCCTGCCTGCGACCACTGGAAAGCGTTAGGCTGCAACGGTGGCGAGACCCCCAGGATGCCCTTGGGAGGCTCCTCGCTCCCCGTTGGGGACCACCGAGAGCATCCCCGGAGCCCGAGGCACTGAGCAGCGAGCAGAGCCGAATCGCAACCCGGGCAGCGGCGGGTTTCCAGCGCCCGCAGCCCTGCCCTGCATCTTAACCCACCGCTCCGATTCCTGAGCACGACGCCCCAGCTAAACCCACTGAGCACGCGAAGGAGCACCGCGACGCGGGAGCAGGGGGCGGCAGCGGGGGTCCCAGCCCCACGCGGGTGAGGAACTGCCCGGTGGCCACCTCCGAACCACGGCAGAGCATCTCGCCCAGGGCCACGCAGCTCAGTGAGCTCTTACTCCCACAGGAGGCAGCCACAGAAGTTAAAAAAAAAAAAAACCCACTCTGCTCTCTGCTGGGAGCAGCCGAGGGGATGACCCGAAGGTACCCGAGCGCAGAGAGCGATGTGGGTCCCCTGGGGTGGCTTCCGCCGTGGCCGGTCCCACACCCACTGGGGTCACCCGCACGGGCTCCCACCCCGTCCCTCCGCATTCCTGCACCCTGGGAGCCGCGTCCACGCAGCAGACACGGGCTCCGGCCCCGCGCTGCCGGCGGCCAGCCCTGCCTGCCCCACGGAATCCGTTAATCGGGGCGAGCAGCGGGGAAGCGGCGCAGAGCGTCACCGCCCGTGGCCGGAACCGCCGGGGCTGCTGCCCACCCACGTCCCGCACAAGCCCCAGGGGACCCCGCGGGGTGCCAACCTCTCCCCACAGCACCCCGGCCCCGAGCCCAGACCCCGGCGGGGGCTCCGGATCGACCCCCTCCGGCCCCGTGGCAAGCGGCCACCCCCAGCGCAGGGAGGGAGACGGCGGCAGGAATGCTAATACACCCCGCACATGTCCGGACACGTTTCCTCCGGGTGCTTTCGGGGCCAGGGAGCTGCTGCCCAGCTGGGGGAATTCGGATGAGGATCGTTCTTGGGAAGAACTCCCAAATCCCATCCCAGCCCCCCCACGGGGCAGGGCGGTGGGCTGAGCACAGGCACCGAGCTGCTGGGGGGGGGGTCCAGGGCACTCCTCGGAGGGGACCCCCAGGAGGAAGGGGACCCCCATCACCTGGACGGCCATCCAGAGCCTGGCGGGGCAGTGCACCCACACGGACCCAGGACAACTCGCAAGCCGGTGATCCCGCCAGCTCCTTTCAGCTCTCCGTGGGCTCCAAAGCACACACACAGGGGCCGCAGGGACAGGCAAGCGTGATCTTCCCTTGGCAGACCTCAAAAAGAAACATCTTGCCATTTTATCCCACTATTTAAAAAAATAAAAGCAAAGGGGCGGGGGGGTGAGGGGGTGGGCATATCAGATGATTAAATATCCACAGCAGCTGAGACAAAGAGGAGGACAGGAACACAGAAACCAAGGGGAAGGAAAAAAAAAAAAATCTGCTTTTTATTATTAAACTATTATCTCAAATTTCTAATAAGCAGGTTGAAGTTTAAATTACAAGATCTCTAACAAAGTCAGGATCCAAACAGTTCAGGAGCCTTCAGATAACAATCGCCTTTCCCCAGATCGGTTTCAAGTCATTTCTTTGCAGAGACAAAGCTCCCATTCAGAGCCGGGCAGAGGGACCTCAGGGGTTTTATTACCCTCAGCATTGTAGCCCCGAAGACGAAGACGCGGCGGCAGGGAGAGGAGCGGGTCCCGCTTTCCCGGCGGTGCCGAGGGCAGCGCACCTGCGGCGGCACGGCACGGCACGGCACGGCACGGCACGGCCACCGGGACCGGGACAGCTGGAGAAGGGGGGCTCGGTGGGAAGTGCAACCTCAGCCCCTGCTCAATGCAAGTCTCCCAGATTTGGGGCAAAATTAAAAAAAAAGAAGAGGGGAATGGGGACCCCTGAGTGCCCACGGGGTGCTGTCAGACCCGGATGCACGGGGTGGAAAGTGCTGGAGAAGCCAGGTCTGGTCCCCATAGCGGTGACCAAGTTTGGATGCTGCGAAGGATAACGCCGGAGCCAAACGATGCGCCACAGCTTGTTAGAGGCAGAATTAAACCTTGACGCGTACCTTCCACCGGTAATCTGGCAGGAAGGATATACCGAACCTCTGATAGATAAAAGCTCTGCCGAAACTTAAAGGGAAAAGACATTTGATAGTCGTTTGGGCAGGTGAAACTGGGCTGGGAGAGCAAGCGCTCTGCCAGGCGATAAGCAGAGAGCTGCTGGAGCGAACAGCAGCGCAGTCTCCATTTCCAGCACCGCAGACCATTCCTCCCACGAGATGCTGGATCCAGCATCCTTGGTGCCTACTCCTAAATTAGCCTAAACTGGAAAAGCCAGTGTTAAACAACCCCCCCTCAGGGCGGGGGTCCCCAAATGGGCTGAAGGAGCTGCAGATCACTCTCTGATTTCTTCCAGTTTCCTGTGCCACAGGACCTCTGCGGTCTGCGTGCACGGCTGCGGCAGAGATACAGGGTGCCTTGCAGATTTAGACACCCCAGTCCCACTTTCAGCTGTGCACTGGAAGATGCCAAACCCTTTTTCAAACCGGGCACGTTGGCTATGTCACCGCGGGAGCCGTGGGGAGCTCCTCGCCCAGGTCCCACCAGCCGCTGGCGAGGGCTCTGCCCCACCTCCCTCCAGGTGGTACCAACGCCTGAGGGGGCAACGGCACTTGCACTAATTGGGGTTAATTAAACAGGTGCAGTAGCACATTGCACCGTGCCATGACGACCAGCTTGTCAGGAGCTGGCTGGGTGTCCCTGCCACCGAGACATGGGCTTGCATCCCCCGGGGACCCGCTGGCCAGCGTGGCGCCTGCAGGAGATAGCGACCAGAGACACGGCACCCGCCTCGTCCACCCAGGATGGGGGGATTTGCCTGAAGATGTCACCCCTTCCATCCCTCCCCTTGCCCCCAGCCCGCTCCCTTTCCCTGGCGATGGAGGGGGGGACCTCCTCCCCTCGCTGCCTTTCCCCATGGGGCTTCCCCTCTCTCCCAGCTCCCCCCCTTCTCCCCCCCTCCCCCAGTATTGAGGCTGATAATTACCGCTGAATAGCCTTCCAGATTCCCATGCTCGGCAGCCTGCCCTCCCCTCCCACCCGCCCCCGCCAGCCCCGAGCGGGGAGGGAAGGATTAGCCACCGCTGACCGCCGAGCGGTGCGAGCCGGGGGCCACGGGGCAGGCAGGACCCCGGCCCGCCTCGGCACGAGCAGGTGAGCTGCGGAGGGTGACCCACACCCCCTCGCCCAGGGATGGGGCCAAGGGGGTGATGAGCATCTGGGCTTCACTAACCCATTTTAAGAATCATAAGACCCAGGTGTTTAGAAAACCCAGGTGTAAAGCCCAGGCATCATCACCTTAACACCTAATTCACCCCTTGATTTGTAATTTGGAGAAATCGGCTGCGCTTGAAATTTTACCTGCAGCATTTCCTTCGATTGGGCGAAGAAGAATTCCTCCTTCGGCATCAACTATTATTTTATTTCCCTCCCCTTTTCGATTTCTCCACATAAATTAACGCTCCGACCCCACCTACATTCTCCTGTGGCGCATCCAGGCACCCTTGCTGGGGCTGCAGCTGCGTCGCAGGCGAAGGGCGGCCACCCGACACGCTCTAACCTCTGCGTGCAGAGCTCAGGCTGCAAACGCACCGCTCACACTGCTGCTGCCTGACACCAGCGGAGGGTCGGGTGTGGGACACCAAGCTGGGGATGATGCTGGAGACATTTCTGCTGAACACAGGGACCCCCAGACACAGCCCCCCCCCCATTCCTACGTCCCCTCGTGTCCATGCCATCATGCACCAAAGGCTCGCGGCATCGCCAACCGCTCCCATGTGTCTGAACAGAGTTGGGACAGCAATTCCACCCGCGTTACGCAGCAAGGACACAGCAAAGCCCACATCTCCTGAACCCTCTCCTCTGCTGGAGCCAGAAATTGAGACCGAATTCCCTCCTCCACGTTTGGCCCCTTTGGTGAGGAGCACGTCCTGGGCAGCTCCTGGAGGTGGTGGTCCCCGGCCCAGCCCAGCACTGCCCGACCTCCCCATGCCAGCGCCGAAGAGCTGGCCGCCCTCTCCATCCCACTTCAATGCTGGTTGTGCCAGTGGCACACAAAAAAAAGAGGGATAAATGCCCTGAAGTGGCACTCGGGACAGTTTCACCGGCGACACATCGCACGCAGCGCCTCGCGCCCTCGCCCACGCACCGGCCACGGCTGAGAGCAGCTCCAGAGAGCAGCCAAGGAGGGCAGAGGAAGGCGATTTAATTCCTGCTCTACCAACAACCTATATATCACACCAAAAAAAAAAAAAAACCAAAACTTCACCGCACCTTCCCAGCCCAGCCGCCCTTCACAATTCCTCTAATTAATTCAGGAGAAAATTAATTACAGCGGGACTTTCAGAAGCACGGCATCTAATGATCGACTCCCTCGGCTCTAAACCAGATAATCTCCGGCTCCTATTTGCGCTGCCAGAGCCGGCTCTCCCGCCTCCCCCTTCCCACCCCAGCACAATGCCGCACTCTAATTTAGGCAGAGAAAGAGTCGCTTGGCAAAAGCGAATCAGAGCGCTAAGGTCAGGCCCTGAAAAACAACAAAACTGCCTAAAGAAACCCCAGCGTTAATCCCGTCATGCTTCCGCCAAAGATTCCCCTTTTCAAGTGTTTTCTTCCTGGTAAACAAAGTTCTCTCCATTGGGCTGTGAATTTCAGGACACGGTTGCTTAGTAATACCGGGCTGAAAACCAGGAGGTTCGTCCTCCCCCTTCGCCCTCCCCACTCCTCGGGGGATAGCACAAGGTTTATTAAAAAAAATAAATNATTAAAATTACTCCTGCCTCAAGTGGACTTTTCTCCCGACAATTTGGCTTTGCGTGCAGTGGAGATGCTCTCCCCGTCCCCCCCCGGGAGCTGGCTCTGCCCGTCTCCCCGTGCTCTCGGGGATGCTCCCCACATGCTGAGGACCCGAAACCCACTCTCCGCACCCCCCGTCGAGGCCAGGGCTGCTCCAGGGCACTGCTGCGGACCCCCCCCGAGGGTCTGCCCCGCTCCCCCATGGCCGGAGGCAGCTTTGCCCCGTGCCCACCTCCCTGCCCAGCTGCCGGAGCACTGCCTGCGGGAGCTCCCCGGGCTCTCGCTGCCCTCGCTGCCCGTATTTCCACGACCTCTGCTTTCCCCAGAGTCGGTTGCGCCATCTCGACGCCCTCCACACCCACGCTGGCACCCAGCAGTTACCCTTCCCCCGAAAGCCACGTGCCCCGAACGGTGCCAGCCATGAACCAACACACCGCGGCTCAACTCTTCCCCTTCCCACGGAGCGGCCCCTCCTCTGAGCATCCTCCACGTTGCACCGGGGAGGACAAGCTGGGGCACCGGGCCAGGGTCAGAGCACAAGGTGGAAGTGCTGGAGCCATCCCCCCGTGTCCCCGAGCGTCTTCCAGCACTCCTTGCAGGAAAGCCACACACCACGGGTGAGAGGGTCACTGAGGGCGCAGCTCCGACGCAACCGTCGGTGAACACAGGTTTGCACAAGCCTTGCTTTCCCAGGGGTACAAACAGCGAGTAAAATACTCCCTCTGCCTGCCCTGCTTAAATCTCAGGGACGGTTTCAGAGCCCAGAAGGACGCGTCGATGCTCTTGGCCCGGGTACCGCAACCGAGAGGCCCCTCCGCGCTACCCCAGCAGCACCCACGAGGAGAGCGCTAGCACAGGCGCCGCGTCCGAAACGGCTCCTGGCAGCCCTTGTAGGCAAACAATAACCCTCAGCTTGGCCTTAAACGGGTCAGGAGCCTTTCAGTCCACGGGCTGGCACAGCCGCCGCTTCCAAAGCCCAGATCCCACTGACTTCAATAGGCGCGAGGCGCCCGAGTACGTCTGGCCCCGATTTCGCAGCATCCTCCGGGACGCCCAGCCTGAGCGGCTCCGGTGATGCTCCCGGCCCGCCTGGAGATCGCACCTCTGCTCTCACTCACCCCCGAGCCCCGCAAACGGCATGGCGGGCGCCCACCGCCGCCCGCCCGAGCCCCCGCGTCGCTCGCTGCTTCTTGGCAGGGACCGGCCCGAGTCCGGCGCAGAGGTGGGAAGCGGCGCAGCCGCATCGCGCTCCCTCTCGGGGAGCCCGGAGGAGCCTTTTGGTTCAGGGTTTGCTCTGATTCCTGACTCACTACGTCACTCACACTCCGCCGCTATATAATAAGATGAAAAATGTATTTGCCGGGGTGGCAAGAGAGGGTACTGCCAGCCAAGCGGCAGCCTCAGCTTCCCGCTCAGGGTAAGAAAGACCACACCAGCAGCAAAGGTACATTTCCCCCCCTCTCCCATCTATTAGCTAGCAGGTGCCCGTCTCACAGCACGGACAAGATTCTAGGAGATCAAAGCAGGCTTTCACTTATTTCAGCCTCTTAAAACTCCACTTAAAAATTTGACTATGTGTTACTTCGCCGAGGGTAAGGAGACATCTTTCTCTCCAAAGCCAGCCGGCGCTCAGCTTCTTTGCAAAAAGGTGTTCAAAGCATCCTCCATACCGCCCTTCCTCCCTCCGTGGGTCCCAGCAGCCCGGCGGGCGGCCGGAGCAGAGACGGGAGCCGCGAGGCAGAGCCGAACTCGGAGCTCGCCGGGACTCCAGCTTTTTCATCGGTACTCCGACGCCGCGAGCCGCACCAGCGCTCGGCTGGAAATTAGCCAGGGAGACTGCGAACAAAGTTTTAGTTTGAAAAGAAACCAGTGGGTGCTTAGACAGCTGCCGTTAAAGTCACTTTAAATTTTCAGAGGTGGTTTTTGTGGTTTCGGCATTTTTTTTCCATTAAAAAAAAAAAAAGACAAAACAACCCTAACTCTTGCAAAACTCAGCTTTTCACCAAAACTGTTTCTAAACCCAGATTTGAGTGCAAAAGATAACAAGACGAGAACCATTTTTTTAAGATTGTATTAGGGAAAAACCTCTTTCCCCTGAAAAAAAATGAGCATTAACGGTGCTCCCACAGCAGTCCCTGCAACCGGCAGCAGCACGGGGACCCCCACCCCGCTATCCTCTGCTTGCACGTGTGTAAAACCTCTCTCCTGCAACGGGGAACGAGCAGCGATCGCAATGGGGAGATGGAAACGCAGGCAGGGCCGGCACGGAGAGGTGCCCCCGGTTTAGCAGGAGGTGCAGCCCTTTTCGGCGCACCCCCAGGGTGCAAACTGGGGTTCGGTGCCACCGGCTGGTGACCCCAGCTAGCCACAGCATCCACAGCCCGCACCTGCGATGCGTTTCCCTCTGAACTCACAAACAGGCTCCCCGCAACCTCTCGAGAGCTGCTCCCAAAAAAACATGAAATGCACCCCGACAGCAAAGCGCGGAGCCGCAGGCGTAAGGGGGAGAAGGTAAATCCCCAAGTGTGCATCCCTCCCCGGGCTGCGGCGGCGCGGGGCTGCCTGCGGCATCCTCCCGACAGCGGTACCCACAAGGCCGAGGTCTATTTTCTGTTTGTTTTCCCCAATTTCTCAGCAGCGAACCAGGCCAGTTGGAAAGAAAAGGAGCAAAAAAAAAAACCAGAGGGGAGGAGAAGAGAGGGGAGAGGGGGGGTGGAATTAACTCTTTGCAATCAAGTTGTCCATCTTCATGAGATTTTAATCCTGCCACAGCAAGGTCAAAGTTGAACTCCGGGGTAAAGGGCTTTGTTTTGTCTCTGGAAATAGCGCGCAGCCAGCGGCAGAGGACAGCGGGACAGGGACGGTGGGCAGCAGCGCGGCCCCCCGCTCCCGGAGCACTGCTTCCATGGGCCTGGCTGCTTTTAACTCACTTTTCAGACAGATTTCCAACCACCTCACCCTTGAAACCTCTGGGCTACATTTTCTTTTTCTTAAAACATTTCTTTTGTCATGTTTTAAAGTTTGTTTTTAACTGTCTCCTGCCAGCCAGCCAGCAGCCAGCTCCTTAAGAAGTAGCATTTCTGGGCTGGGGAAAGATGAAGTTTTGCTAAATGAGACGAATGCAGCTTTTTTTTGACGCCCCTGAAGACGCGGGGCATGGGGAAGGCTGATGTGACCAAAGGCTGCTTAAGGAGTCGGGTGGGAATTTTAGTTTCCAGAGGAGCATCGCTCCCATCCGCACCGGCTGTAAACACCACGAGACCTTAGTTTAACTAAAAGAAGTAAAACCTCGTAAGTGTCATAATTCATCACACATGTTATTCCTCCCTGGGTTAAAGAGGGAAAGATACGCTTATGCTTATCCTTATCCTTATCTTTATCTTTACCTTTATCATTATCATCCTCCTCCTCCTCCTCCTCCTCCTCCTCCTCCTCCTCGCGTGGCCGTGGGGCGGGAGCGCGCATCGCGTTCCCATGGCAACGCCGCATCCCGGCGGGGCGGGAAAAAAGGGCGGGGCGGTAAATAAAGCGAGGNCGATGGGGACCGCGGGGTGACCCCGGCGGGGAGCGACCCCCGCATCGGCGTGGATGTCCCCCTGGGGACAGCCCGGGGGGGTGGCGTCTGTCCCCCCTGCAGTCACCCAGCAGAGAGGCCCCCCCCGACCCGGGACAGGGCGGCCCTGGGGGGGGGCAAACCCCCCCCAAACCACGCGGTTGTGTCCCACGCACTCAGGTGGGCTGCGAGCCTGCAGCCAAGGCGTTTGGGCACCTGCAGATTTGGGGGGGGGGATTAATGCCAAATTTTTATTTGTACTGTTTGAGGTTTCCCCCCTTACTGGGAGTGAAGCTTGGAGCATCCCTGGTCGGCCCCACGGTTGGGCGCCCGATGGGTGCCGATGTGATGGGCACCGATGTGCTCAGGCACCGCAGCGCGGCCACGAGCTGTGACCTGGTACAAGCGTGGGACAGGGAAAGTCCCAACCAGGGGGTGAGAGTGGCCACCACGGAGCTGCAGGCAGAAGCCCGGGGGCTCGCTTCGTTGCTGGCTAAGTCACCGCTGGGAAAGTATATCGAGGGGACAAAAAAGGAGGGGGGCAGAGATGGTGTTTCCAGTCAACGTGGGTGTCAGCGCTGGGAGCGCCCCGGGGAGGAGATCGGCATGAGAGCAGCGTCAGGAGACCGCTGGACCCCGCAGCTCGGCCACATCTGAGCGCGGGCAGTGTCCCCTCTCCGGTCCCCCACCTGGCACGGGAACAGCGTGACTCAACGGGTGACTCACCCACCTCAAACGAAGCCAGCGATGAAGCACTTCATTCAATCAAGATTTAGATTAACCCGAGCTCCTAAAAAAAAAAAAAAAATACAAAATAACCCTCATGCAATGAGAGGCACCGTACCCCGCACCGGGCTCAGGACCCCGTCGCACCCCCCCAGCCCAGGAGCGTGCCCCCGCAGCCCCGGGTGGCCCTGGCACGGTGCCGGCGGCGGCCGGGTGCATCTGAGTCACGGCCCGCGCCTCGCTCGGGCTCACCTGCTCAAACACTGCGGCACGTCATTCCCCGCGGGACGCTGTTGCCAAAACTGCGGCTCGGCCGCTCCCAAGAGACGGGAGGAAAACCCGGCCGGGCGCAGAGGACGGGTGCAGGGGGGCCAAGCCGGCCCCGCTCGTGCCACCCAGCCCCTTCACTCCCCCTCTTCCCCCACCCCGGGGGGGGACAGGAAGGTGCCACATGGCGTGGCGATGGCGATGAGGGCAGGTGGGGTGCATGGCCAGAGAGTTACCGGGGTGCTCAGAGGGGACACTCAGGGGAGGGAGAGACCCGGAGCCAAACGCAGCGTGGTCTCACGAAGCCGCGCTAATCAGCGCGCTCGAGCAGCGCAGGAATTTTATCACCTTAGGACAACTCCGGGCAGGTTTCTCCTCGTTAGTCCCACTGTTTATCAAACACCGGGGCAGGCCAGCAAAGCACGGGCGCGTCCGCTCTCCTCCGGATCACGGAGGGGGGGGGGTTTGGGTGATGGGGTTTGTCCGCCCCGGCTGTGAGCCGCCAGCAGCACCCGGCCAAAACACGGCTGTCCTGCGGCTAACGCTGCTCCCTCAGCTTCTTGTTCAAGGAGAGCGTTACCCACATTTTCCCCAAACTCTACAATTTTCAGGCTAGTGGCTCCCCAATAAGCACCAGATGCCCAACACTAAGGTTCAGTCCCAAGCTGGGCATGTATTCATCTTTCTGATGAGGAAAGGCTGAGGGACTTGGGGCTTTTCAGTCTGGAGAAGAGAAGACTGAGGGGGATCTTCTCAACGCTTCTAAGTCCTTCAAGGGAGGGTGCCAGGGGGATGGGAACAGTCTGTTTCCAGTGGTGCCCAGTGACAGGACAAGAGGGAACGGGCACAAACTTGACCATAGGAAGGTCCATCTGAACCTGAGGAGGGCCTTCTCTCCTGTGCGGGTGGCAGAGCAGTGGCACAGGCTGCCCAGAGAGGTGGGGGAGTCTCCCCCTCTGGAGCCATTCCAAACCCGCCTGGATGCCGTCCTGTGCCACTGCTGGAGGTGCCCCTGCTCTGGCAGGGGGTGGCACTGGGGGAGCTCCAGAGGGCCCTTCCCACCCCCACCATCCTGGGATTGTGTGATCTTGCTCTCCCTGTGGTAGCCCACCGCTTTATGTCCTAGGGACGGTTGCCCAAGGGCGGCTCCAGCCCCTGAGGATTGGGCTGTGGGAACTCAAACGCCTCTGCTCCCCAAAGCGAGAGCTGCAGTCTCCTCCAGCGCGTCTCCCCTGCTGACCCTTCACAGGTGCTTTTGCCTCAATGGCTAATTTAGCAAGAGGGACACTGGGGCTTGTTAGCAAGCTGGATTACAGGGGGATTAACGCTGATAACGCTTCTGATACCGTGGCTGTTCAGCAGCCCAGTGCCACAAGGTCAGCCATAAAAAGCCAGGACATCACC
This sequence comes from Anarhynchus alexandrinus, assembly GCA_008711295.1. NCBI lineage: Eukaryota > Metazoa > Chordata > Aves > Charadriiformes > Charadriidae > Anarhynchus > Anarhynchus alexandrinus. Next base: position 2,878,654 of record VUYV01000118.1, read on the forward strand.
ATGGACTTTATGATAACCTCACATACCCGGTTCTCTGCCAAGAGAAATGAGCATCTCAACAGCAAAGACGGGTGGGTCAGAGGACCTCCGCAATCTTCTGACCTGCTAAATAAGGTCTGCCAAGAGCACCTGTGGGAAGGGGAAAGCTCTGCAAGCGGTGCATTTGCACCCAAAACCGTGCGCTGCCGGGGCCAGCCTGGGTGCTCCCGCACAGCCCAGGGCTCGCCGCCCGCGCAGCCGGCAGGTCTGAGCTCAAGGGAAGCCACAGACCTTCCCCAAACAAGACCCAGCGCAGGAGGAAATCTCGAGGTGCCTCTAGTCCCCCTCTCTGCTCCAAGGCTGGAGCCGGACCCTCCACTTCGCCTCCATCCCCCCCCCAGAGCAGCTTTCTCTGCCCCTGCTTGAAGGACAACCCGCAAAAAGCCTTTTCAAAAACCATCTTGCTCTGAAAACAAAACCTCCCTCACCCTTCCTCAGAGCTACAGAGCTCGGAGAGCCCCAGCACGAGGATTCCCCCCCCAGTTAAAACCAGCGGAGAGCCCCGCGCGCGCCGGCTCCCGGGTGGCAGCCGCCAGCGGGTCCTTCCCTTGGCTCTCGCCCTCGCCGCCATTCAGAAAAGCCCGGGGAGGAAGAGGATTTGTGAGCTCCCGTCGGGCCCGTTCCTGCCCAACAGGTTTGCTCTCCTGTCCCACGTTGTTACTGTTCCCATGCACACCNCCCCGTAGGCATATTGGGGCACGTCCGGAAACGATTACCATCAGCTACAATAATGTTCGAGCGGCTCCAGAGCTCAGCCAATGCCGAAAAACACCCCGTTCCTTCGTTTTATGAATGAGTAAACCCTTATGCTTTCTATAAATGTCAAGATAAATTACCTGTGGGCATTCCCCTCGCAGCACAAACAACCGCTTTACTGCTGCAGCTTTTTAATGGAGACATCAGCCCGAATTACTTTCTTTTCCTGCGGAGCTGGGGGGGGGGGGGATATCAAAGGAGGGGGCAGCGAACGTGCCCAGAGCTCCAAAGGTTGAACCTTCCCCACCCCACCTGCAAGCCTCCTTCATGGCCACTGACGGGGCTGCCTTGTTGGGGTCGCGGGCAGCAGCGTGCAGGTCCTCCAGCTTTAGCGGTGCCTCTCAGGAGGAAGAAGGGCAGCCCAGAGAGCAGCAGAAAGCCAAGTCCTCCCAGGGGAGGACAGCCGGTGGCTTCAGCTCTCCATGGCTCTGCACCCAAGTGGAGAACTTCTCTTCAGGTGGCTCCAGGAGGACAACCAAGGCACTGTCACCATGGGCAAGGCTACAGGAGGGGCTCAGCGGAGCCTGCCCAGCCTCCGGCACGCAGCATGGCAGGCGGGAGGCCAGACGCCATGGGCAGGTGCCCCTCCGAGCACTCCACACCCGCCTCTCCTGGGCCAACCATCGTACTGGACACCGGTCTAGGACCAGGGAGGGGAACCACAGGTTTAATCTTTGGGAAAACCCTTAGAGCTGCCATGTCCTTTCCCACTGCAGGAGCCAGCATGCTCAATGCCCCACGAGAAGCCACCGTGTCCCAGCAAAGCACGGCTGACCCAGGGGGAACGGGCTGTCCTCCCCGCAACACCCTGAGAGATGCCACGTTCCCGTGACGGGCCATTCCCCACTGCTGCTTTCCTTCCCCTCCCCCTGCAGCTCAGGTCTGTTTTCCAAAACACGTTTGGAAGAGCAGCAGTTCCCTTTCCCAAACATGATTCACCTTCTTTCAGCATTGATAAGGCGCGTGTCTAAAAATACACAGCGATAGTGATCTCCGAGACGCAGGTGTTGGCCTTTCTGGCACAGCAAAAGAAGAACAGGGAAATAACCAAATCACAGAATGTTGTGCTCAATAACGTGAACCCACATTTTTTTGGTTTGGGACCTGGGTATGGAAAGAGCGTCGCAGACGTAGCAGCGCTCTCTGCCCGGGGGCTGCTTGTAGCCGATGGGACAATGCCACGCTGGCCGAGCGCGTCTCAAAGCCCCGCACCTCTTGGAGCTGGGGGCGAGGGACAGCCAGGACACGTTGCTGTGAGGCCACTGTGGGTGACCCCCCCCCCCAGAAACCCGCTGGGTCTCGTGGCACGAGTCCCCATCACGCCACACCTCTGCTGTAGGAGCAGCACATTTAGCGGTGACACCGGCTCCGCCGGGACGATGACAGACCCCGTTTACCGTCCCCGGCGCCGACGGGAGGGCAGCGAGGCAGCGCTGAGGCTTTGCAAGCTGCCCGGCAGCCCCGCTGCGCCCCACAGAGCCCGGCACCGAGCCGAAACCGGGAGCACATCGCTTCAGCCAGGGTACCCCGGGGTGTGCGACCGCAGAGCTGCAGCCGCATCTCCNGAAAAAACCAGAACCAACAACCCCCCTCCGACTCCACGGGCTTCCTTCAGGCCCCGACTTGTCAGGCAGGCTCGCTTTGGTGCTGCAGCTTATCCAAACATCTTCATCTCTTTCATAAATTCAATCCCTCCTTATCAGCCATCGGGAGGAAACGCAGGAGCTTTAAGCGACTGAAGTGCGGGGAAGAGCCCAGCTCTGATTAACCCACTTTTACTCCCCGGAGGTCAGGCACAGTTCAGTCGTTGTGGGTTCACATGTTCTCAATCACGTACTTGGGAGCCGGGCTGGAGGTGAGAGTTTTCTTCGCGTCGAGGAGAGCGCAGGGGGAGGGAGGGGAGCGTCCGCAAATACTCATTTCGGGACTGCCAGTTCCCATGACTAAGAGAAGCTTGTCGAAAACCAGCAGCTCTTCTCAAAGCCTCAGCTCCCGCAGCCACGGGAATAAACAATAACCTCAACTTTAGGATTTGTTTTTAAAAAGGGACATTTCTGTAGCGACAGGCTGCCAGGACGATTTTTTTTATTTTTTATTTTTTTTTATGGTTACTGGAACACGCCCCGAAGGGCTGACATTTAAAGGTAAATCAAAAACTCCACGAGGTCACCTTTAAAAAGAAATGGCATCGTTTTTATATGCCCATCGCACATATATATACATATATTAAAGCACGCGGAGTTGGAGAACGGTTGGGGCCGGGGCGCAGCAAACAGTCCCTATTTAACAACGCATTAGCGGGCGGCAGCGTCGGCGTGTGGAGCGTGGGGACGCCCCTTTCCCACACCCAGGCATCCTGGCGGGACCCAGCGCGACACGCGGCCTTCCAGGATGCAGCCGGGGAGACAACGCGACTCGCCCAAGGTCAAACAGGAGCCCGGGGCAGTGGAAATGTCAACGCTGGTGTTTTCTTTGTCACAGCGCTTAACCGCAGGACCTCCCCGGAGCAGCTTCGCCCCACGCAGCTGCTGCTCGTATTCGCACCCCCCCAGCGTTGGCTGTGGGCAAAATCCCCACTGCAGAGCCACAAACGTGACCATAGGAAGGTCCATCTGAACCTGAGGAGGGCCTTCTCTCCTGTGCGGGTGGCAGAGCACTGGCACAGGCTGCCCAGAGAGGTGGGGGAGTCTCCCCCTCTGGAGCCATTCCAAACCCGCCTGGACGCCGTCCTGTGCCACTGCTGGAGGTGCCCCTGCTCTGGCAGGGGGTGGCACTGGGGGAGCTCCAGAGGGCCCTTCCCACCCCCACCAGTCTGGGATTCTGGGATTCTGTGAGAGCTGGGGCCGTGTGGCTTCGTGGCATGTGGTGGGACCCTTCCCACCACTCTGTCACCACGGTGGCCGTTGCATGTTCCCGCCGCTCCCATCCAGGATGCGGAGATGAAGCATTTTCCCACCAGCACCTGCTTCATTCTCCAAAATCCCCCATCCACCCATCCAACAGCCTCCCCCTTGCAGTCATTTATGGCTACGTGACTTGATCTCACCCTAGGTTACAGGGGGGCAGGGACACCACAGCAGAGTTTCTGTCCCCTGAATTAGGTGCTTCTCTCTTTCCCAGAAGCAGCTGATCTCCCATTTGCCCCCTCAGCACTTGGAAGTTCACTTTTCCATACTGATGCACAGAGGAGGGAGAGGCAGGTTATCCCCCAAAGCGTTCCAATCAGCCCAAGATCCCAAAAAGACTGACATTCCCTCGGAAAACAGCGTGGAAGGCGCCCTGCTGGGAGAGAGCCCCGATAGCATAACTACGCAAGGTCCTCCCCGGCCGAGCTCACCGCAGCACGCAGATCCCACAGCTGGGAATGGAGTTTGCAAAGGGACCATGATGGGAGGAAGGAGGAGAAGGGAATCCATAGCAACAGCCATAAAAAGAACACAGACCGACTCCTGCTACTTCTCCATTCTCCACCAGAATGCCACCAAGCCCAGAGTCGTGTTTTCTGCTCCAGAACCTCTGGCCCGAAGTAGGCAACAGCCAACAAGCTAATGCAGGATGCCCCAAAATGCAGATTTAAACCGCCCAGCAGGACGCAGAGGCATTCTGCAGCCCGTCTGATACGCAGGAAGAGCTGCTTGGCCCGTCAGCAACCGCTCTCCAGTTCAACCCATCACCTGCTGGTATGAAACTTCAGAAAAAGCAGCTGTGAAGGGAGGAGGAAGGACCCCACTTTCAGGTTACCCCAGGGCGTCTTCCTTGGGCACATCACCTCGAGAGGAAGGTCTAAGGAAGGAGGAGCTGAGCCCTCTCTGCCAGGGCTGACCAGGCTTGTCCGTGAACCCACTGCTGGTGGAAACACAGCTGGGAGAACAATCAAGCAGCAGGTGAAACCAGCCTGCTCCTTTCTGCAAACAGCTCTCCAATAGACCAGGGGAAGGTTTCCTTGGGGAACCGGGAGCATGCACATCACCCGAGGCGCCTCAAACTGTGCGGAAGAAGGATGCCTCAGAGAACAGCGGAGTTGGGCTGGATTAGATGGCCAGATAGGTCTTTTCCCAGATTTAATCTTTTTAATTCATTGTCATTCCCACAATAATGCTCTGTGTTTTTAATTAAGTAAACCACAATATCATTTCAAGGAGACGCATGAACAAAGGGCTGGCTTGCTCTCAGCAGAGCTGACGTGTGTTTCCAGCTCCCAGTTGGATGGGGATGCTGGAGACACAGATTGCTGAAAACCGGGCAGGTAGCTTTTCCAAGGGGGCTTTTCCTCATTGCCCATGTCCTGCAGCCTCCAGGCTCTTCTGAATCAGCCTTGGGCAGCTGAGAGCAATCCATCCGATGAGGGCCATCAGCATCACCTCGCGTTGCTGAAGTGAGCTTCATTTTGAAGCCAGGCACAGAGGACAATACACACGAGACAAGAAGGCCACTGGAAGACTCTGACCCACACCACCTCTAAATCCCTGAGATGGGCAACCTGAGAGCACTGGTGGCAAATACCACCGTTCCCCTTTCCATCCCACTCCCGTTTGGACAGCAGTGGGGAAGAGCTGCACGTACTGGTTTCTGGCACTGATTGTGCCCCTCTGCTGCGCTCTGGGGAGACCCCCCCTGGAGTGCTGCCTCCAGCTCTGGAGCCCCCAACAGAGGAAAGACATGGACCTGCTGGAGCGGGGCCAGAGGAGGCCCTGGAAGTGCTGCGAGGGCTGGAGCCCCTCTGCTGGGAGGACAGGCTGGGAGAGTTGGGGGGGTTCAGCCTGGAGAAGAGAAGGCTCCAGGGAGACCTTATTGTGGCCTTCCAGAACCTAAAGGGGCTCCAGGAGATCTGGGGAGGGACTCTGGATCAGGGACGGGAGTGATAGGATGAGAGGGAATGGCTTCACACTGGAAGAGGGGAAAGTTAGATGAGATATTAGGAAGAACTTCTCTCCTGTGAGGGTGGTGAGCCCCTGGCGCAGGTTGCCCCGAGAAGCTGTGGCTGCCCCATCCCTGGAGGTGTTCAAGGCCAGGTTGGACGGGGCTTGGAGCAACCTGGGCTGGTGGGAGGTGTCCCTGCCCAGGGCAGGGGGTGGCACTGGATGATCTTCAAGGTCCCTTCCAACCCAAACCATTCTGGGATTCTGGGATTCAGCAGCACCTTCACCTTGTGCACACACCACAGCAACAGTCAAATGGACACGGAGCAGCACTCGTCCCCCAGCCCGGCCGGTCGCACCCCACTATTGCTGTCCCCGAAGAGCCAACCAACCTTCACAACCTTCTCATCCCAAACCCCTTCCTCCATCCTATCAGAGGGGCATCAAGTTTTCAAAAACTCTGTTTTTCTTTAAAAAGGAGCAGAAAAAAAAAAAAAAGTCCAGAAACATTTCTTCATTCTTCAGGAATGATTAATTATCTGCCTTGGTGGAGTGTAAAATACCTCACTAGCGCTGTAGGCCGGGCTGAGTTATTGAGTGAGAGCGCTCTGAAAGCTCCCCCCGCCTCTAGATGAGCCAGCGCGGGCTGCAAGCTGAAATTAAAGTGCGCGCTGCCGAAAGGTAAGAGGCACAACACTCCTTTTGTAGGGACAAGGGTTTGGGGACTTGCACTGTAACGAGGGGCCCGTTCCTTAAAATAAAAGCGGTTCTTAATAATCCACAATTAAAGCAGATGGTGGCTGTGTCAGCAGAAACACCTTGCATGGAGCTGGGTTAGGTCCCACGTACGTCTCCCCAGGCACCGGCATGGAGCAGCTTTCCAGACCCAACCTGCGCCCCAGGGATGCTCCAGCCCCAGCTACCGTCCCACCAAGAGGGGAGGAGGACATTTCCCATCTCCTGGGACCCCAGGGAGGGGTGGGATAAGGGTGCTACCCCTCGGGAGGAGGTTACAACCAGCATCATTAAAAGAAGAAATGCAAAACCTCAGTGGTGTGGGAAATCAGGCGCGCGGTGGGTCTCGGCACTTCCTCCACCGCAGTGCTTTCCAAACGAGATGTGGCTCAACTCATCAAAAAGATGATGAGAAAGATGGTCTCTCGCTTTTCCTTCCCTGAAATCACTCGCCGGGGTCGCACAGCGCTGCCCACCGCCCTCACCCCGGCGCTGCTCAGACTGCCGCCGCAGGACTCGCACAACTTGGTGGGTATTTTACTTCTTCCTTCTGCAGAACGGCTCCCAGACCTCCCGACTGCACAGAAAACAAAGCAGCTCAAATTTAAGCTTAAAACCCAGAAGTTAAACAAAAAGAACCTCAAAATATATTATAGGGTTATTTGGGTTTTTTCTTTAAAAGCCTCGTGGTTTGGAGCGCCTGCTCTGCGATTTGCGCGTACCCGCGCCTGGCAGCACTCCCTCGGCCGCGCCGGGGGGGACCTCCCAAGGACGTGGTGGTGCAGCTCGAGGGCTGCCCAGACAACCCCTCTCCACCGCGTGCTCCCGCCTGTCCCCAAACGGTGATGGCCCGGCGTGGGAAGCCACCGCCAGCACATGGAAAGCAGAGAGGCAAAAAGCTCAGCGAAAAGCCACACGCCACGGGGGAGCCGGGATGCGAGAGATGGGCATTTCTCAGGAGAGGAGGAGGAGGAATGAGGTTTCTCCATCAGCATCCAGCAGTTGCAGGAGGGACTTCGCGGGGGAACAGTGCAGCGCAGAAAGTCACGGCAACTGCAGGGCAGGCACGGCCGTCGGCTCACGGGGACCATGCCCAGTCCCGCTCCGTCCTGCACATCCAGCCCTCGGCTTACTTTCAGTACAAACTGGGACTGCTGGGACTTGCTGGGACTGATTAGCTTGAGGAAGAGGAGGCTGAGGGGAGACCTCATCACTCTCTACAACTATTTGAAAGGACACTGTAGAGAGGTTGGTGCTGGTCTCTTCTCACAGGTGATTAATGACAGAACAAGAGGGAATGGCTTCAAGCTCCAACAGGGCAGATTTAGACTGAACATTAGGAAAGAATTTTTCCCAGAAAGAGTGGTCGGGCACTGGAATAGGCTGCCCAGGGAGGGGGTTGAGTCACCATCCCTGGAGGTGTTTAAGAGCCGTTTAGATGTGGTGTTGGGGGATATGGTGTAGGGGAGAACTTTGTAGAGTAGGGTAGATGGTTGGACTCGATGATCCCAAGGGTCTCTTCCAACCTAGACTATTCTATGATTCTATGAAACGCCTGTTACGGGTGTCCTGAGCAGCCCGGACAGCGGAGACCTGGGGGTCTGCAGCGCTCGCAGATGCCATTTGCGATTTGCCGCATTTCTTCCCAAGCGCATCCCGGCCAGCGCGCAGCCAGGGCAGCGTCTCAGCCCCCTCCGGCAGCGCCACAGCCTCCAAGGGCATTCCTGCACCGCTCAGCTCTCGGGATTCAAGGCAGGAGGCCACCACATCGGCTTCCCCGTGGTCATGATGCTGTCCCCAGAGGTGCAAAGCTCTTCGGTAAAGCCTCTTCGGTAAAGCCAGGATGCTCTGGCTCCTCAAAAGAGAAGAGTAGGCAGCAGAGGGGGTTGGATTTGGTGGGGGGTTTATTTCTTTTTTCCAGACTGAACTTGCTGAGGCAAGCTTCTTTTTCAATCACTAAGGAAAAGAGCTGTTCCAGTCGAGGAAATAAGTCCTTAAGGACCAAAAAGAGCCAGGCAAATTAGGTTAGAGGCATCCCCCACGCTCCCGGCACAGAACCGCCGACGCTGTGCACCTGAGCCACGCCAGGAAAGGAGTGCGATTGCACGGGGAGGGGAAAGTACCCGAAACGGAGCGATTTCAAGCAAAACGTGCCTCGGTAGCAAAACACAGCAGTGCCCAAGCAAACAGGGGCCGGAGAAGAACGCGCTGCCCCTGCCAGCGCCGCCTGGGCCGAGCGGAGACGCGGCTCCAGAGCTGTCAAACCATCACCTTTCACCGCTCCTTCTGCAGGATTTACGGTCCCCTCCCACACGCTCCTGCCCTTATCCAAAATCTTCTTTGCCAGCCTTTGCCGGACCTGGCCCTGGCCTCTCCTCCACCCCCGGCCGGGTGTGTTTTCCCCTCACCAACGCCTCAGATGGGGTGGGATGAGGGCGGGAGGTGACATTTCCACCGGGGTCCTGCTCCTCCCATCCTCCCTGCAGCCCCAGGAGCGGCAGAGCAGTGGGCTCCTGGAGGGCAGTAGGTGTGGGAATACTGGGGGAGGGCAGGGTGGCGAAAGGACCATTAACCCCTGACGTCCTGAAGGACACCAGTGCCACCAAGAAGCACGTCCTTGTGCGCTGGCAGGAGGGGAAGCCGGTTTGGGTAGATACAGGCTGAAATTCATCAGCTGGATGGCTAGCAAGTCATCACAAGGCACTGATAAGAAGGTTATGGTTAATTACGGCATCCTTAGAATCTTTTATTCTCTCCCCGAGACCAGAACATCCCACTTCAGACAGAAAGCTGGGCCCCCGCACCCCGTACATCGCCATGGGCAGCCTGCAGCCCATGCCAGGGGAGCCTGAGGCACGTCTCTCCCTCCCCAAAGCTGCCACGTAGGGGTAGCCGCTACTCTCCCAACTACCTGTGCCTTCAACTTTGTCTAAAACCTGTCTCCTTTTGCCACCGGAACACCTCTAACCACTCAAAGACATCGACAGTCACAGAGGAGCGGGACAGGCGACCTGCAGCCGAGGTAGCTCTCCACACTACCACGATGGCTGATGCCGCTCATCCCTCGGATGACAGAGCCATCTGGAAGGTGCCGTCTCTCTGGCAGGTGACAGCGTATGGGACAGTTTCTTCCCTGAAGCAATGACCTTTCTCGGCTGTGAGAGGACACTTGCGAAGGAGGAAGCCGGGTGAGAGCTACAGTAAAAGCCCAAGGCCATCTGCTAAGCTGTGGGACAAAGAATCCCAAAGGACATGTTTGCAAAGAGCAGCTCGGCAACTGGAGATGCACCAGAGCACACGGTTCAGGCCACCACAGCGGAGAACATCAGCACCCAGAGGTCCTTCCCTTGACAGACACGGAGCAAGCTGCAGGACCCCGGAGCCATTTATGCCTCGACTTTTTAGGCTGTCTGGAGCCCCCCTTCCACCCCAGATAATTTGCCAGAAGCAGCTCTTTCATTTGGCCTTAATAATGTTTAATCACCTCCACACTCTGCAGCTGCTTCTGACCAGCCCAGAACTCTCCTGCCTCCTTGGGACACCCTCAGAGAGGGCAACGGAGCTGTGAGGGGTCTGGAGCACAGGTCCTGCGAGGAGCGGCTGAGGGACCTGGGGGTGTTCAGCCTGGAGAAGAGGAGGCTGAGGGGAGACCTTCTCGCTCTCTACAGCTCCCTGAAAGGAGGGGGGGTTGACCACTTCTCATTAGTAACAGGTGATAGGACCAGAGGAAACTGCCTCAAGTTGCACCAGGGGAGGTTTAGGATGGATATTAGGAAAAATTTCTTCACCCAAAGTGTTGCCAAGCACTGGCACAGGCTGCCCAGGGACGTGGTGGAGTCGCCATCCCTGGGGGTATTTAACAGAGGGGCAGACGTGGTGCTGAGGGACGTGGGTTAGTGGTGGGTTTGGCAGTGTTGGGCTGATGGTTGGACTCGATGATCTTAAAGGTCACTTCCAACCTCAACGATTCTACGATTCTAAGTTGAGTCACCTCCAACCAAACCACCCCTTTCCCTGGATCTCGCCCCATCCAGAACACCCAACAGAAAGCGGAGCGCTGCCAAGCGGCTCCCTGCAGCGAAAAGCTGAGGAGACCCCCATCCCTCTCCCTTCCCCAGGACCCCCCCCCAGCCCGGGTGGGCAGCCCAGACCTCCCCGTGCCGCCGCGGCAGCCCGCGCCTGGTGCTGCCCTAAGCCCGTCATGTGCGGCAGGCGCTCATGCCAGCGGCAGCCGCTGCACCGCCTCCCCTCTTCCAAATCAGATTAAACCCACCGAGCCGCTGGGGCCATGCAGGTTGTGTCATTGTAATTAAATCAGATTTTCTTCCCCCCTCCTCCCCCCCACCTCCTCACCACCCTCTCCCCTTTCCCAAAAGGAATTCTAATGACCGTGCGAGGCCGGGCAGGGGGAAGGGCTGCTCGCATCGCACCGGCCTGCTGAAAGGAGAGAAATCAGGAAATGCAATGTTTAATTCTCCACTTCTAATAATCCTCCGCAGGACCTAAGAACACCCAGCCGGGGCCAGGACTCGTGGCGCCGTTCACCCACCAACGCGGGCAGCGGTGGCTGTTGCCACGCCGGGGTTTCACGCTGGCTCCGACGCCAGCGGAGCCCCGAGCATCAGTGGGTTTACTTTGGGATGGAGGGTAATGTGGACCAGGGAAGGGGGGCTGCAAAGGAGAATGGGGGGGGTCCTGGTTCGCCTACACCACCCACTCCCTCCCGCCACCGAGGGCAGCGGTCCCGTCCCCGCACGCTTCTCCGGCACACGGCGCTTTTCAACCCTTCGTGGCCAATTCGCACCCAGCTCAAATTGCTCAAGACCAAAGGCAATTACAGGTTTGGTTTTGTTGTTTTCTGATGGCGGGTTAGATGGATCACGTTCCAGAAACCACCGGCGCTGCTTTTCCAAAGCAAACGTTGGTAGAGGGCAGGAGAGCTGGAACGGCACATCTGGCTCGTGAGGACACACGCGCTCCTGGCAAAGCAGCGATTTCCCAAGCGCAGCCCGAAACAGCCCTGCGCGCGGGGGGACCTCACTTTGTTGCGTCTGCAGGAAGGGAGGCCCTGTGCCAGGCTTTCTGCCGGCATCGCTGGGTGACCGTAAAGACAGCGGGTTGCTTTTTCTTTCCTGGGATGAGAAACACAAAGCCAGGAGTCCTCCAGGAGGACCTCAGGGAGCCGATGTCCTGCTGCCTAATTTATTTCCAGCAGAGCTTTGGACTTGCTGTTGCTCCGACCACGTAGACATGGACAGAGCTGGGGCCAACAGCTCCTGCAAGAGGGAGACCAGAGGCGGGAGCGTTTCAGGAGCGGCAAGAGCGGTCCTGCCCTGTCCCACAACCTCATCGATGGGTCAGAAAACCCCAGCCCTGCCAAGAGCTACGCACCAAGTCTCCTCCTTCCCTCTGCTCCGCACCAACACAGACTCAGAGCCTCAAGAGTCGTCTCGGTCCCACCACCTCCAGCTCCTTTGGTGCTGATGGTGAGGCGGCATTGCTCCCCTCCTGCAGGCTACGAGCCTCTCCCCAGCCTGGGCTGCCCCATCTCAAACTCTTCCCGGTGGCCAGAAAAGCTCTTTTTGGAGACTGAGGGCAGTCAACTGGGCAGAGAGGAAGAGCAAAGCATGCTCTGAATCGCCAGGTTTGCCTGCAGAGGTGGTGGTGGGCAATTATCCTAATTAACATTTAAATATCTGTTTGACTGTGTATTTAGCCTACAACAAGGAGATACCAAAGACGGGGAGATATGTTTGGTTTTCTCATTGTTCTTTTAGCGTAGGAACCCAAACCCACAATCCAAACTGGTCATCACCATCATAACCACAGGAGCATCCTCCCCTCACCGCAGGGGCTGAGCGGGAAAACATTCCTCCCTGCATTTCCACACCGGCAGCAACACACCCACGTCCCCGGGAGTGGGAAGCCAGCCTTCAAATTACAGCAATTAACATTATGTATATTAATAAATGAGTCTGGTTTTCCCAACAGGATAACCTGCAGGGGCTTGTTGGCAGAACTGGGAGGCCTGAGCCCTCCTTGCAGCGGGCGGGTGAATAGGAGAGAGGAGGAGGAGACCATGGAAGGCTCCGGAGATCCTGGGAGAGAATCCTGCCCCGGTGCGGGGAGAGGTGGAAGGGACCACCGGTGTCCTCCCCTGCCCCAGAGCAGCCGGGGAGCACCAGCTCCTGCAAAGCCGTGACCGAGCAGCCCGGGGAGATGAGGCTCTGTCTCCAGCCAGGAGATATCTGCAGGGACTTCTGCAGCCCCCGTGCCTGCATCTCCCCAGCACCCAGCACCCCCCGGCCAGACCAGAGGCCACCCCCGTCCCCAGCCACCCCGCACGCTCCCAGCACGAGCTGGCTCCGGTGGGCACCAAGCACCGGTAGGAGACAGGTAATGTTAGTAATAACCAAAGCACCGATCAGCGGGACACACACCCCTCTCTCCCCCTCCTCCTGGGGCCAGGACCAGCTCCTCATCCCGCTCCAGCCTTTTCTTTCTTTCCAGTCTGGGAAGGTTTTTCTCTATTTTTTAATTATTTTTTTTTTTTTTCTGAAGGCAGAGGGTGGATGCAGGTATAAAAGGAGCCATTTACTCCAAGCCCTGCCCTTCCTCATCCCTTTCCAAATACTTCACAGCCTGTTTTCCTTTTCCAATCAAGAAAAAAAAAAGAAACGTTCATCGAGCAAGACTAGACACAGGGAGAGGAAACAGCGGTTTACTTCACCATCCAAGGCGAATCATGCCACCTATTATGCAAGCCACCCATTCCCAGTGCCGGCTGCGTGCAAACGATGGGGTAATTTCACCTTCCCCGGAGCACCAATGAACCCTCACGCCACAGCCCCACGGGCAGCGGGTCTGCAAACCTCTTCCCCATCACGGGCAATTAGGGCAGGAGTCTAAGGGGACAGCTGAAATTCATCCCAGAGGAGTTTTCCTGCAGTCGGTAACATCCCGGCGAGGATTCCCCATCTCACGCCACGGGCCACCTCGGACCTGCCACCACTGTGGGGTCATCCGTGGCGGTCCCCTCCGCCCCACAGGCTCCTCCTCAGCCGTGCTTCCAGCTCCTACTGCTCCCCAGAGCGCAGACGATAATATCGCATTTTATATGGAAAACACTAAAATGGGATCACACCTTTTAAAAAGATATTTCCACCTCGCTGCTTACAGCCAGGCTTCGCCTCTCCCTCCCCCTCCCCGCCAGGCTTCGCTATCAGGCCTCTGAGCCTGCTTAATTGAAAAAATGTGATTTAGGCTAATTGACAGCAGATGAGTTACACTGCTAAAAAGCAAGGGAACATTCGATCAACGTGATTTATGGCAGCGGGGAACCAACCATCCCAGGCCTTTGCATCCCACTCGCAGCCCCGCTGCCAAAACAGTTCAGCTGGCAAAAAAAAAAAAAAAAGTAATTAGTGTTTAATTTCTTAACAATTTTTTTTTACCTTCCTTTTAATTGCGCTACATAAAACTGTCCTAGAATTTTACAGCCTCCGAAGCGATGTCCTGGACCAGTCCCCTTTGCTGGTTTTAATTAGGGTGAGACAGAGCTGGCACAGTAATTTAAAGGGGGGGGGGGGAGTTTTAGACTGTGCTCCAGGAAGGTTTTGCCGTTAGAAGGACGCAGCTAACGCGGACAGGCACCACGGGGGCAGCGGGGAGCAGGGCCAGCCCCCCCCGGAGCACCGTAACAAACTGCTGCAGCTCAGCGCTGTGTCCTGCTCACGACGCGACGGTTTCACTTCTGTGCACCGGAAAACCGCTCTGCTGGAAGGGAACGGAGATATCTCCAGCAGGAGAAGTTCCTCTCCTTGAAGGCAACGGGAACATGAAGGCTTAGAGGGGGAAACTCGCTTAGCTTTGAGCGCTTGCTGCCAAGCGGCGCTGGGGCTACCGGGCATTCCTGCGGGATCGGGTCCGGGGACACCCCAGCGCTGCTGCTCCCCCCCGGAGGGGGTTTACTGAGATGCTCAGCACCGCGCACTGAGCGGTGCAGAACACGGTCCCAAAACGCACCCGCCCAAACCGGAGGGGACCTCGTGGAGACAAGCCGGGCTGCGTCCCGGGCCGCGGTGGGTACCCGGGGAGGAGCAGGAGGGGAGGGCTGGGCTGCAGCCCACCCAGTCCCACAGCACCCCAGAGGAATGGGGGTATGGGGGGGATGGCAACCTCAGCTCTCTGTCCCAGTTTGCAGCCGACTGCAGAGCCACCAGCTCGGTGGGAGCAGGACATGAGGCACCCCCCAGAAACAGGTAGAGGCCACCAGCAGCCGCCTTCCCTCTCCTCTCCAGCAGACCACCAACTGCTCCGCTCCATGTCAAGTCTCTCATTGGAGCAGAAATCCATTGACTAGCGAAGGAAAGCCAAGCGAAACACCACGGCGAAGGAGCCAACCCGTGTCCCCACTCCGTTCACACGTTGCCCCCACATTTACCTCCCTTTGCCCCCGGGGCATCCCAGCCGAGCCGGGCACCAGGCGGGGACACGCCAGCCAGGGCAGCCCAGGGGATGGAGCAGGGCCAGCTCTGCGCCGTACACGTGGTACTTGGGGCTTTAAAGCCCAGGAGTTATTACAATTAAAAACACGACTGGGGAGCGTCTCCCTAGGAAGGCATATTAGGATTAAAATCAGTGTGAGGCATCCCCATGGCAACACCACGGCTGCTCATACTCTGTGATTATTTTCAGAGGCGATGGCGTCGATGGCGTGTCGCAAGTGCCATCAAATAGCGTTGGGAGGCGAGTGGGAATGGACCACCCTTCCCCTTCCCAGCCTTTAACTCTTTGGGAGAGCCTTGGTTGGGTTGGCTGCAACCAGGGCAGGGATCTTTCGTCAGCCCAGTTCCCAGCCCACACCTCCTCCTAATTTGCCAAAGCTGTTATTACAGGTTTGAAGAAAGTCTTCTGCAAGGTAGAGGTGAGAGCACTGACAAAGGGCAGCTGAAACATCGGTTTGTCCCTCGCAGGACACCAGACCCCACTGTTGCTTTCAAGGGACCTCGGAAATCCCCGGATGAGTTTCTGTGCAGAAGGTGGGAAAGAGGAGGGAAGCAAATGTGGGCAAGCAAAGGAGGGGAAAGAACTGAAGAAACAGCTGAGAAATACCTGATGTAATGGGAAAGGGGCATATTTTCCTCCATTTTCTAAGCTTGGCCCTGCTTAGAAAATCTTGGGATTCCTGGTAAGGATTTTTCCAGGGGAAAACAAAGGATTAGTCCCTTAATGAACAGACAGCAGGCTTGGATTTGCTCAGCTGTGTTGTCTGAAGAAGGAAAAACAATAATCAGCTATTTCATTCCTGGGTTCAGCCCTCTTCACATGCTAAATCCCGTGGCAACATCACACCGACGCGATAGCCGAGGCACGTAACCCCCAGCGCCGCTCATCTGCGGCTCACACAGACCTCAGCCGAGTCCGGCAGCCCGGAGCAACGTGCGAAAACCGAGAGAAGAGGTACGACCTCACCTCCCCCTTCCACCACCTCCTCTCTAGCGCGAAGGCCACCGCTCCGGCTCCCCGCGTGGAGCTGCCGCTTCTCCTGCAGAGCCCCAACGCACAAACGGGGCTCAGCCCCTGCGGGGACCTTGTGGCTCCACGGAGGTGAGAGGAGAAGTGCAGCGTAGAGAGAGCAGGTCCCACGGGCTTATACACAAATCCCACCTTTCGGGGGCTTTCAGACTAAGTTTAAGCCCAGTTTGCACCAGCACCGTCTCCCAGCAAGGAGACAACGCCAGACACCGTCCCCTTCTGCTTGCAGCCAAACTCATGGTGAAACTTGGCATTTTAGGGGGAAAAAAAAAAAAATAGATATCAGGTTGAAACAATTCCCCACCAGGAGCAGACCCTCTCCCCAGCTCCATTTAAAGGCAGCCCCCCGCCTTCCCCGGCCACAGCGGGCACCCAAGTAGGACAGTGACTTCAGGGACGGGGGGGCCACGGGACTGTAACGTACACAGAGGTGAGAAGTGTCTCAGGTCCTCCCAAGCGGTGCCAGCGGGTGGGAACCCACTCCTGGAGAGTGATGGTGTCTGCACGAAGACAGATGTTGGGGGGGGAAAGACACACAGGAGGAAAGGCAGGACAAGTTCTGGCCTGGCCCCCAATGGGTTAATGGAGAGGTTCCCCTGCGCTTTAATAGGATCTGGCCTTTAAAGCCTAATTTTCTGATAGGGAGGTAACACCCACACCCTCTTTTACAAATAAAAAAAAAATAGTTTTATAGACGGTGAATGATGGGAAAGTGGCTGAGAACCAACACCCCCTCAAAGAGCTCTGGCGGCTTGTGCTGAAGGAGCAACCTGTTGGACCATGAGTCTGTTGGGGACAGAGAGGGGACAATTACAGTAGGACCAGAGCGAGCACTCCCAGCCTCTTCCATCCCTATTTGTCACCAAAAAAAATGAACAAGCATTAAGAGGATTGCTAGAGCTGCAGAAACCACCTGCAAGTGGATATGGTAGACGACTTCCATGGAGCAATGACCTGGCCCAGCCTCAGCAGCAGCCCGGAGGGGTGGTGGGTCCAGCTGATGTCCCACTCTTGCCCAAGAGCAGCACTCAAGTGGCTCTGTATGGCTCAACATCAGCACTGCTGTGACCGAGAGGAGCAGAGATGGTGTTGGGTTCACCCACCGGGCTCTAACCACAGCCATGGTGGACCCAGCCGGACCGCTGAGAGGTTGATGTGCTTTAATTTCCCCAGGTGAGTGGTGCTGGAGGTTCTCCTGGATGGTGCATCATCACGGATGATCACTGGTCCGGGACCTCCGGCAAACTGTGGGACGGGAAAGGAAGAGCCATGGGGCACCTCCCTGGGGTGTGTGGGGCCAACAACTCGGGGCTGAAGGCTGGGGGACGCCGGAGGGCTGCGTCCTTCATTCCCTGTTTGCAGAGAAACCTCAAGGGACAGGTCCTCATCTGGCACTCACAAGCACACTCAGAGCACTAGGTACGAAACGAAAACTAGTATTTCCAGCCACTCTCGTGTGGATTCCTGATATGAGTTTTTTGCTATTTCAAGGGAAGGCGAGCAAGAAAATCTCAAAAAAAAATTAACTGAGAAATATGAAAAGAAAAATCACATCTCCAGAAAAGCCCAACCACCTGCACCCCATCCGTGACAGGGTTTGCTAGAAGCCCCCGAGCGCTCTGCTCGGAGGGACGCCGGGTGCCCGTCCCTGTGCCCCTGCAGCATCCCGGGCGGGACGGGTCCTGCGCACACCTGCGGCCGCAGCGCGGTGCCGCTAAAGCTGTCACAGCAAACACGGGAACAGAGCGCACGCAGCCCCCAAAGCCGCTCACCGTCGGCTCCGGGACCCAAGCAGGGCCGGGAAATTCCCCCCCGAGCTGGCCGGCAGCTCCAGCAGATGGGTTTTACGAGCCCGGGAGGAAAAATAACATCTCGACGAGCATCTCTAACTGCCTGGAAATACGCACCAGATGATGCAGGGACGGATGAAATGGGGCAGAGATAGGGATGGGAATGGAAAACTGCAAGTGGGGGAGATGGCCGGGGCTGGCCTGTGCTCCCCCCAGCCACTCGCCCCGCTGCCCCCCTTCCTCCTCCTCCTCCCTGCAATGGCTCCTGCCTTCCAACTTGGTATTTATTCGATGGGAAGCAAGTAAAATTAACCACCCGCTGTCCCTGAGCCTTCCCCATCCCAGCTGGACTCCGCTCCCCCTTTTTCCCAAGCTGCAGGATGAAAGCAAGCGCGGGGCCTCCTGCCTGCTGAGCCTTCCCCGGAATGGGATCCTCATGTCAGCAACCCAAGGAAAAACAAACCCGGCTTCCCCAGACCATCGCTCACGGCCGTTTGTCCCCAGCGGCATCGCTGCCGACCTCGATACCTCGAGCCCTGGGACGCATCCCCTGCAGAACAGCACCCGCACCTCGCTGCCTGCGCCGGCGTGGTCCTGGAGGGTGTTTGGTGGAGCTGGAGCTGGCTCGGGCTCCGGGCTTTCCCTGCGGAGAATTCCCGAGCTGCAGGTTGGGTTTTCCCAGCGAAGGAGCCCCCCTCCGCCTCTGGCGCACGCGGGGATGGAGGCGGCTGTAGCGATGATGTTTCAGGGCGAGCGAAAGCAAAGCAAGCGCTCGGAAGGGGACAGATGCGGTAATTTGGCGCTGGGGTAGCAAAAAGGGGCTAAAGTCCAGGTAAAGCTGGACTTGTGCGGCTGCAGGAGCAAGGCAAACTGGATCAGGAGCTCTTCTCGCTGCTTCCAGGGCAGGGGTGAGGAGGGCCACAATCACCGGGGCGGGATCGTGAGTTACCCTTCGCAGTGAGAATAAGCACAGGGCGCTTTCGCCCGCTCCAGGTTGGCCCTACAAACCCAAACGCCAGCTGAAACCCGTCCGAGGGCACGTGGCAGGTCGGGACGTGCTGGTGGGGCGCTCGCCCCGCGCGGGGAGATGCTGTGGGTCAGGGCTGGGGGGGGGGGCTGGGGGGGGNAGCGGTACACCCCGCATCCCCGCCACGCGCTCAGCCCCCCGCAGGATCAGGCCCGAGCGGAAGGGAGACGGAAGCCGTTCAAAAGAAACTCCTTGAGCGTAACCGGCCGAGCGCGGAGCACACCCTTATCAGCACCCAGAGGCGCCAGAGGCTGCAGCGCGCACAAAAGGCCAAAGGCAGCCCGTGGGCCGAGCCAACTAGTCTTAATATTTGCATTTGGTAAAGCAAACTAATAAATCCCCATGGGTTTATCCGTGCTTCCAGTTTGTATTTATTAGGAAGAACGCCAGGCAGGTTTTCCTCCTGGTTACCCAGGTAAATAGCAATACGGGTCCCACACCCTTCCCTTTTTAACGGCCTGGCTTTGTTTGCTCGCCGTGTCTAAACAAGCCGGGACTGTACGACTGACCGACACTAAAGGCAACCAGCCTTTGAAGTCAATATTAGTTATGAACTCCCAAAGGTCTGCAGCCGAGCGATGAGCTTCTCCCCTCCGTCCTTCTCGTGGGAGGTGTCCCTGCCCAGGGCAGGGGGGTTGGAACGAGATGATCTTCAAGGTCCCTTCCAACCTAAACCATTCAATGATGATGATGATGAGATGTTGATGATGATGAGATGATGATGATGAGATGATGATGATGATGATGATGATGATGATGATGATGATGGTGGTGGTGGTGGTGGTGATGACGATGATCCTCAGAGTGGGGTCTGCAGCTGCGGGGCCGGAGGACAGGCAGCACCGGCGCCCCTCGGCAGGTCACCCAGGCTGCCGTTGGCGGAGGAGCAGCTCCCAGGTGGGGAAGAGCTTCACAGAAGGGTGGCGCAGTGCGAGCGTTGGCTGTGGCATCGCTGGTGTGCAGCAGGGTTGGCAGGTCTGAGCGACCCAAAGCCTCTGCCTTCCCTGCAGGAATTCAACCTGCCTACCCCTCAGCTCTCCTACGCGGACGTCGCAGTGACACACACGTAGCTGGAAGCAGAATTTGGCCCATGGCGAGGCCAAATGCGGGGAACACTGTACATGGCAGCACCGTGGCAGCCGGCATCGCTTCTTACGCACTCCCGGGGGGGTGACCATGGGACCATCACTGGAGGTGTCTCCCCACGCCACGGTCTGTATTTCCAGCAGGAGAGGTACGCTGCGGCTCCCCGGCGAGCCGAGACAATGGGTGTCACAGCTCGCCCGAAAATCCAGGTTTGACTCATGGGTGGGAACCCTGTAATTTGCCCGAGGACTGCTCCCACGCGCTGCCGCTGTCTGGGGCATGGCCCCGGCTTCACCGCGGCGCTCAGACCCGGGAGGAGAAACTACCAGGGCGAGAGTCCGGGGCAGCTCAGGGCGCCCAGTAACACCAGCATGACTCCCGTGCTGGTTTGCTTGCCAAGGGTCCGCTGTGCACAGAGGAGCAAAGCCACCAGGTACGGCACTGCCGCGGCACGGTAGCCACCGCCGAATCTCCTCCTGCACCCGCAGGATCCACTTTCTACCCAGAGAAAAGGAGGAGCAGAGTCACCTTCTGCTCTGGCCCTACCTTGAAATGAGCACTGGCGAAGGGTGGACCATCACCTCCACCCCACCACGCTCCAGGGTGGCCGTGCACGCCATTGCGGCTGCACTGGCATGCAGGAACCAGCCTTGGCCACCGGCTGCTCAACTGCACCTCAGGGTCATTTAATTGATGCAAATGAGCTTGTCATTGGCTTTTGTTAGGGTCTCCCAAACCCCATCATTACCAAACCAGAACTCAAGTGAAGTTTCATGCCCTTCTGGGCTTTGCTGTTCTCTCATACTTTTGACCAAAGGCATAAGATGGTTCTTAAACTCTCTGAGGTGCTTCTGAGCTGAGCGATGGGTTTCAAAGGAAAGGACCCAAAATTCAGTGTTTCTGACCAAGTTTCTGCAAGTTTGTCCCAGTGAGGGACTCACCGTGCAGAGAAACGATGGCAGGGCTATGCAGAGATCCTACCAGTTACACCAGTGTGACATCGAGTCACCGTGGCTGCACACCAAACACAGTTATATTGAATCCATGCTCGTGAGGCTACTGTGCTTTATAGATGAAAGGACACCTTTTTTTTTTTTTTATAATGGTCTAAATCTTTTTTAAAAAATAATAAAAGGATATTCCCGTTACATAAATATCGTTTTTATGTTGTATTTCCACACGGCACCTTCTGGTGCTTCGCATCAGGTCTCCGGGGTGGGAGGGAACACCCGGTCCATGATTTAAGGGGAATGAATTTGCATTTCAGTCGCTTTTGGAGCAGGAGGCACGCTAGGGGCGGCCACGCACTCGGGCAGTGACGGTTAAGGGTTGCAGAAAGGGAAGGGGGAAAGGACAGGGGAGACTTTTTCTGCAAAGGAAAGGCATTAAACTCTTGGCCCGGCTTCGTCAGGGCAGAGCCGTTTGCCAAAGCGCTGGTTTCCTGTACAATCAAACGCATCCCCTCGGCAGCCCCGCGATAGGGCCGTGATGTAAGTGTGGCTGAGCCAAGGCAAATGGAAAAGAACATCGAGCACTCGCGGAGGCAACGGCTTTTATTGAGATGTTGAATTGTTTCTGAGGGTGACATTTTCCCCCGCCTCGACGTTCCCCTCGCCGCGGTTTGGCATCCCCCGCTCCTGCGCCCGCTCTCAGCCCCACACGGGGGACGTGCCGGGGCTGAGGGTGCTCAGCCACCCGCGGCGGAAGGTCCCCCCTCCCCGCGGCCACCCAACACTCCTGGCACAAGACAAGATTCTGCCGGACAGTTTTAAACCCCGGGGCACCACGATCGCCAGCTCAGCTTCCACCCCACGGCTCCTCCGAAGGCTTCTGCCTCTCCAGCTCCCACCGCGGGCATCGGCGCTGTGTGGAACACCACGTGCTGCGGGCTGGGTCCAGCCGTCCTCACGAAGAGCCTGAGACCCCAAAAGGCATCGAAAAGAAGAGCAGAGGGGTAAAAAGAGAAAAAAAAATCCACAGCTGGTTCCTTGGAACGGGGGCAAGTACTTGGTCCTTCACAGGGAAAAGCGTCGAGCTACCGCTTGACCCGAGAGCACTTCGCCATCCATCGCCAGCACTTCCCGGCCAAGAGGATAATTTCCAAAGCCCAGCAGAGAGCAGCTAATTAAGTCCTTTCGCTCCGCGTGGGAGTCGGGAGCGAGGTCAGCGCCGAGAGGAGACCCCCCCCCG
Organism: Anarhynchus alexandrinus; assembly: GCA_008711295.1. NCBI lineage: Eukaryota > Metazoa > Chordata > Aves > Charadriiformes > Charadriidae > Anarhynchus > Anarhynchus alexandrinus. The sequence goes on from VUYV01000118.1 coordinate 2,900,673, forward strand.
TGTCGGGCTGGGGACGTGGAGCCCAGCGAGCGTAGAGGGGCAGCTGGTGGGGAGGCTGCTGTGGGCGGTGGGTGAAGGAGCTCCGCGCAGCCCCCGATGCTCCATCGCTCCCCGGCGAGCTCAGGGCGAGCTGCTGGTCCCCGACGTCTCTTTTTCCGCGCTCGCGGCTGAAGCGCCCATCCTCGTGAGGGTGCTCCTGGGTGTTTCGGCTACGATCAGCGCCGCAGCACTTTGGCTGTCTCCTCTCAGGTCCCCGCACCCCGAGCCTTCACCGCGGACCCTGCGAAGGAGAAATACGGCGTTAATGGAAGGTCCAGGCTGGAAGGAAGCCGGTTGCGATGAAGCAAATCGTGATTCCTCTTTGCCACGTAATTAAATGTTTGGAGAAGTACATAAAAGAAGAGACGCATCAGCAGCCCCAGTGCCTCCCCTAAAAACACATTTGGCACCGGCAGCACCGAGGGCCTCATCCATGCTTTGGGGCTGGAGCCCTTCCCAAGCCCTGGAGCTGGTGGGAACCCGTTATGGCTGCGCAGTCCATGTCCGAGCAGGCTGAGGGCAGCTCTCCATCCACAGTGACTCTCGGTGAGAGCCGAGCCGCCGGCACTGCCACTCGGATGGTGAGAGCGGAGGATGTGCTGACAACATCCGTGGGAAAACCAGCGTTACTCAGCCCCGTGGAGCCCCAAAGCGGCAGCAGCCCCACGGCTGAGCTCCCACGGGACCGGGAGACGTCAGGTCGGGGTGCGGGATAGCGCGAGGGCGGGCAGGAGACAGAGCCGGGGGCTGATGGAAGAAAACCAAACGGCCATTTCCGTGCGATGGACAACCCCACGGCCCCTGGGAGCGCAGGGGAAGGGAGAGCGGCTCACCCGGCTTGTGCGGATGTGGGCTGCGTTACGCGCTCCGAGGGATGTGCAAGTCACCGATGAAACACCCCAGCGCGGAGCGGGGACGCGGGGAGCCCACCGTGCTAGCGGAGAGGACCGCCGGGGCAGGCGTGCTCCCCGCCGGGGGTACGGGCAGCTCGGGCAGCTCTGCCCCAGCTCTCCCCCTCTGCCTACCGGGGGGGCTGCGGCCGCCCTGCGCCCGTCCCCGTGCCCTCACCGCTCTCCCGGGCTGCCCGGCAGAAAGGGGCTCCTTTTCCCAAGCTGCCACAGATGTTTGGAAGGAGATGGGGAGAAAAAAAAACAAAACCACAACCTGACAGCAAACGCTGTCACCAGATCTCATGGATCTCATTTATCCCTCTCTGTCCACGGGCTCCCCACCTACAAGCTCTCAAATCAGCTGCAACGCGCTGGAGGATCCAAACTCCACCGTTAAGCATGGCACAACTGGCTCCTATCTGCCTCAGACGAGCTCTTGGCCCATTTGGGGAGATTAATCATTTGCTCTCTCCTTTGATTCTCACCCTGCTCGCTCCATAAGATCACTAAACAGCTTTTCTCCCAAGCAAACCCTGCCCGCCTCCCCGACCCGCTCCGGCATTAACTGGGGGCACACAGAAAGAAGGGGAGAGGTTTATGCTGGTTTATCGTGCAACACTTATCATCTGTTTGCTTTGGACTTCGCGAGGAATACGCACACAAGATGGGCACCTCCTGGCCAAGATACTGCACCCTCAGCAACACGGTGTGGAGGTGTAAACCAGCCCCGGTGCCCCTTCCCCAGGGGAAAGCCTGACAATCACCTTTGGGCTTTTTGGGAAAGAAAGAGCGCAGCGTCTCCGAGTTTGCAAAACGCTGTGCGCAAGTGTCCCTGGCTCTTGTAAATGTGTTAAAAAATAAAACCCTTTAAGAGCTTCCAGATGTTCTGTTTATGTTGTGGTGTTACCCAGCTCCATCCTCCGGAGGCCAATACACAGCCTCAATGAAATCGCAGCAGCCAAGGGGGACGGCAGGGGGGAGCGGAGGAGGTCCGAACCCTTTTCCTCCTCTTTCCCCCAAGTCCTCCCGTTAACTCCCACGCTGCTGGCGAACGCGCCCGAGGGCGGCCGCAAACCCTCCCTCCCGCTCCGAGCATCTCCCTGCCTCGCGAGCATCACTGGGGTTTGCACGGCGCTAACCCCAAATGCCCGGGCGCTGGGGACCGCTGCACAGCGGGGACGGGGACAGGAGCTAACGCATCGGCGAGGGCACCCCAGAGCCACCCAGTGCCCACCGGTACATGCCGAGCAAGAAAGTCCGGAGGGTCCAAGCCCACCGCTCTCAGTGCATCCATCCAACTTCACATCCACCTGCGTGAGCCTGGAAGGTCTACCAAAACCAACCCGCTTGCTGGCGTGAAGATGTGACGGGGCAAAAAGCCTCGTCGGCGAGCCCTGGGCGTAGGCGCGCGCAGGGACGTGTGTGTGCGGAAAGCCCGGCTCGGCACTCTTTGCACAGGGCGTTGCAGGTCCAGCGCGCTGCTTTTGAAGTTGCCTCGAGTGAGCTGCATGGTTGGCAGCAATCAAAGCTCCATAAAGGAGCGCTATCGCAGCTATGCGCGCAGGCTCTGATGTGTTATCTCCCCTCCCCGGCGGGGGGGAGGAGGGCAGTCATTGCTGCGGCTCATTTGAAAACGTGTTAGCACCTGGAGATCAAAGGCGCTTCCTGATGCCTCCACCCCGGCGAAGCCTTTCGGCCAGCGCGGTCCCGGGACCGGGATGCAGCCGGAGCACCGCAGGTGCCACCGGTGCGGGAACCGCCATGCAGCCACGCCTGCTGCAGCCGCAAGGATGGAAGCACCGGGAACGGGGATGGTGCATCCAGCCTGAGTGGCTGCAGCAGGACGTCCTCCCGCCGGTGTCGGGGACATTAGCGCATCCTTACTCCCTGGATTAGGTACGTTGTTTGTCACCCTTCAGGCGGGGAAATGGAGCCCAGGCAGGTTCAATGCCACGCGGCTGCCCCAGTTTAACCACACACCATAAAGACAGAGCACTTCATTTTGTTCCGGAGACACCCCTGATGAAGGACCATCCTTCCCTGGACGCGAGTGACCTGAACAAACCCCACTCAGGACAAACCCCCCCTCCTTCCCCACCCTCTGCGCATCCCCCGGCGCTAAACCTACACACAGCGTAACATCCCAGGTGCAATTTATTTTTGTTCCCCGCGCCGGCTGCCTCCCACAAACCCCGTGCTCCCCAGCGAGGCGTCATCTGCTTCCCGCGCCCCGGACCGCTCTGGCCCCAGGGAGGACGAGGAGCAGCAGCAGCAGCAGCGCAGCCAGGCCACACACCACGAGCCCTGAGGCCACCGGTGCCTCCTGGCCACCAGCCCCCGCGTTGTTGTTGTTCTCCTCTCCCCGAGCCCACCGCAACGCCCCGGGGGAGCAGGGGGGATACATCAGGCACCGGAACAAGGGCACAAGCTGCCTCCACGCTCAGCAGCAGCCCGGGAAGAGGAATGCATCCGTCCAGAGCAAACAGAGGAGGAGGCACCGAGTTTGCAGCAGGAATGACGATCACCCGTGCGTTTGGAGATGGGGGTCAGCCTCCTGCCCCGTCCCCCCCCACCCCCCCGAGTGTGTGCTCGCGGGGAGCAAAGCGCAGGAATAGAAACGGGACTTTTGGCTGCGGAGGATGGGAGCGTGGAGCGCCTACGGACAGCTCGAGCGCAAACCGTGCGGGCAGCAAAGCCAAACAGGAAAGGAAACCGCCAGGCAGGGAGAGGATTCTGGCAGCGCTCACGTTATGGCTCGCTCGGCGCTCGCACCGCCCCGCTGCTCCCGCTCCCGCCTGTCCCTCCCGCAGACCCCTCGCCCTGCTCAGACATGCCCCAATTCCACCCCTGCTGTCGAAACGCTTCCCCATCCGAAGGGCTGGACTTCAAAAAATGCAGCTGGGGAGCTGCAGCCTGTTTGTTTGCGGGAAGCGGTCCCAGCGCAGTGGCCTCGGCACATCGTCGCCTTGTCCCTGCTCGCAGACCCGGGCAGGGCTCAGCCTGGCCCCAAACCCCCGCGAAGGGAAAGGGAAGCCCTGAGGTGTCCGGGTCTGCGGGGCAAAACGGAGACCTGGGCACATTAAAGGACCTGCCGAGGGATGGAGCTTCAGACCTGCACACCCTGCTTGGCCTTACCCCCCCCAAACCTCCAGCTCAGGGGGGTGGGGGGAGGATGGAGGAGGGGGGCGGATGGAGGTGGGGGG
>VUYV01000119.1:0-11868 GCA_008711295.1 Anarhynchus alexandrinus
CATGACTGTTTTCTTATTATGTGACTCTTGGGACACGTGACATTTTTGGGTAAAGAGCCTTTCTGACTACCAAATGGATCTGAACTAAGAGCAGACCTGACTGAAGGGAAGTTGTTAGTGTGGTACAGTAAAGCACCGTTGCTTCAGAAGGCTACTACCTACACAAGCATTTCTGAGACACTCATAGGCCCAAGTAGAAGAAGGGCAACAGTATTTGTGTGACTGCAATCTTGAGATGATGTGTAAATGCATTACATTCCTTAGGGCGTTATATTAAAGAAATAGGTGCTGTGCCTCTGCTGAAAGGCTGTAAAACGAGGCTCCGGTACGGGTACTGCTCGAGTTTCAGTGTCTTATCATGAAGCTGATTAGACCTAAAGGCTTCCTCTTGTACTGCCATTTGGAAAACATACCCTCGGTGAAGAGTATGCTCATTCAGGACTTTAGCAAGCTCCTCAGGGGGGCCTTTTCTTCCTGGAATAATTTCCATCTTCTTGGATAATTCTTCAATCACGCTTTCTGCAATAGACTCATGTTTCTCATTGACATGTTGACATAATTGTAGTAAGCTATCATGTAAAGAGGTACTGCAAAGATTGAAAGCATTGGATGTCTTGTGATTCTTCAAGAATCTCTTAGGAATGTTAATGAATCCCATTGTTACGCATTCCATCAACAGCCTTTGTTTTGCTTTTTTTTTATTAAGAAAAAGATGAAGTGCAAAAAGTTTTAAAATACTTATTGTAAAGTGCTGAAAGTAGAGCCTTAAAATAAGAACTCTCTTCTCTTTACCATGCAAGTTTAAAAGAGAAAAGGTAGTTTGAAATGTAATTTCAGTTTTCTTAACCAGTGATGTGTATTCTGAAGTCATGTTAGAATCAAATGGATTTTTCTCCACAACGTGCAAAGGAACTACTGTATTTTTACTGATATCACCACTCATATTGTTAGTGTTCATGTTGCAGAAGAACCATATTGCCCACCACGTGTAACACAAAAATGTTGGAAGTTGGACGATACCTTTCATCCCTAAGGCTATATGTTTTATCCCATGTAACAGGGTAGATATTGAATTAAAATTTGATTTAGGGTTTTTGAATGGCACATCACTCCAATCAAGAAAAAGATGTGTTGTTCTGTATTTGAAAAGTTGTCTTATGTGTTTTTAAACAATAATATGATAATCTGGAACTTAAAATAATGGGAAAGGGAGTGGGAAAAGAAATTATTCTTAATTCATATATTATGCATGAAGATATACAACTGATTAATACATACAATATTTTATTTGTACATATGTATACATACACACAAATGTGCAATATGCTTTATACATTATTAGACTTTGAAAACATATTTCAGGAATCAGTTTGACAACGGGTTAAATAATAGTTTGTATATTGATGAGTATTCATTCATATTTAAGCTTGTTTGATGAGTTTTTAATTTCATATGGCCCAAGAAGACTTTTGACAATCCCTTCATTTGGCAGGAACTTTAAGTCTGTCCCTCTAGCTTTTAAATAGAAAACTACTTAAACTCATTTCTTCTTTTTAAAACATAAAATTTAAAGCATAAGTCTCTGAAGTATGTATATGTTTTCCCATTGAGGCATAACTGGATTTCATTCCCAACCTCATCTGCTTGCAAGATGTTGCATGTTTGGAAGTTGTCATCTGGAGCATGCTTATTGCTCAACAGTATGAGCTGATCTGAAGAGTGTGTGTGTGGTTTCAACCCAGTATTTCCTGCCCACACAGAGATCTCCAAAGGTACCCTTGTGATCTCTTTAGCCCATACATCACTTATCCTCTTCCCTCTTTACATACGTGTTGTACCCTTAACTATACACTGTTAAAAGCTGTTTCTGATGAAGACCCATCAATGGCTTCTGCTTTCAGGCTTCCTCCAGTCCTGGACCTAAAGGCAGTAAGCGGCCAGGCTAAAGCCCAGAAAGCCCTAGAGCAAATGTAGTGTATACAAAGTGGCTTTAGCAGTAATAACCTCAACTTCTGGCCCAGGTCCAGGAGGACACCATTAGCTATTGGTTCACATCTAGCATAAACCCCATGCTATGAATTGCGTGAGTAGAGGAATCAGTAGGTGCTCTGGGTGGCTGTTTTGGAGGGGACTGGACTGAAACTTCAAACGTAGCATTTTGCTGTTTGTTGCTTTCTTTTTTTAAAAGGCCTTTTTCATCATAAATAAAAAGCTTCACAGAAATAAAATGCATTCTAATAAACTGTGGAAGCTGTTCAACTTCTGTATATGCTTCTCCCTCCTTGCCTTTTTTTCACAGGGGTCAGAACAGGTCAACTGTACTCATGACTCACAGTGGTAGCCTGGCATGGTCACCCCGCTGGGCCCAGCTGGCAGAGGTCCCTAGTGGAGCCGTGAGCTGTGTGGGGCTAAGCCAGAGCCAGTACAATGGGGAAGGATTCAAGGACCGGCCACTTGCCTTTCAGAGCATATTGCAGCTTGCCTTTGTGCAGCAAACCACGTGCTGCATTGAGAACATTCCCTTGTTCTGTAAGAGTGCCTGCTGCCCACAGTGGTGTCAGGATGGAGGAGAATGGTCCAGAGGCTTCTCTTTTGCTGTGCCAAAAAAAACCCACTTTCCAGAAGCCGTGATTCAAAGTGCAGCTATTCTGACAACAATTGGGATGCCCTCAGTGTCAACACTGAGGGTACCTATCTTGATGACAGCCACTCAAAAGTACAGAAGCTTCTTCATTAAATAGTTGGTGCTGAAGCCATTATTCAACTTGTTATGGCAAATACTGTGTGATCTCAGCCAGCAGGAGGTAGGTACAGTGCAGATGGAAAAAGATGTTTAGTGTTTCTTTCCAGTGATGAGGAAAGGATGCCAACCTACATGCTCCCAGGTGGTGTGAGCACACTCCCTGGGTCTGGTCACAGTGCCCATGGAGTGGTCTCTGGATAGCAATAATCTGCCTAATGACGAGGTGATAAGTTGTTCCTTGTGGTTCCTGCCTGCAGTAAGTGTTGTACACAGAGGAGGATGATTAACTTATGGCTCTGTCAAGGAAACCATATCATAAAAAACTCTGTAATGATGATCAAGCAGAGAAGCAGAATGTTTTAGGTAATTTCACATACTTGCTTGAATGGAGCACAGCAAGCGCATACCCAGGTGCTTTGAAAGACAACTAAAACTTCTCTTCATTAACCATCAGCGGATATGTTCCTGAGTTTACATACGGGCATGCACACATGTGTGGGTTTTCGTGAAAGATCCTGTAATTTTAACTCCAGATAATTGTGATGGCCTCTTCAGTGTTTCAGCAGCACCATCTGAATAATGATAACAGTGGTTAAACTAGTAGCTTTCCATGTGTTCTCTTTACATATTTTCCTCATGCCCTATCTTTTTTGTACTGTGTCTTCATATAGTTTTTTCTAGGTTACCTCATAAAATTTCCCTGTCAGTACAGGAAATGAAGAAGTGCTTTTGTAAAACACATGTCATATAAGACAGCATTTGACTTTTTCTGTAGTGAAAAGAGAAGGTGTAGGAGAGAAAAGGCACGGAGTGGACGCTTTGATCCCAGAGGGGAAGCTGAAAGGCGTATGTAGCACACCCCGTGCATACCCTCGATGGTGTCTGGGGAGTCAAAACCTCACACTAAGCAGAACACTGTCTAGAGCTAGCCAACCAGAAACACTTAGATGGGCTGAGTCAAAACTCTTGTCAATCTCCAGATGCCAGAAACTGAAGTGAGGGTTGCAGAGAAGCACCTTTATTCACTGTGGCTGCAAAACATATTCCTGAACATATGTTACTGTAAGTATTCTTCTGAATAACCAAAACTCATTCAAGTGGATAATGTGCAATAATGTGTGGATTGTGCAACACAATGCCTTTTATACAACAGTCCAAATGCTGGTACCCACCAATGGAGCCGGAGACCTGGGCCCAAGTTGTTCTTTGCCTTGAGGGAGCTCTATGATATCCCATCTCACAACAGAGGGCCTTCACTCTGCCTAAGGCTGCAGAAAACTGGACAAACAGATCTCACATTCTTCCTGGTTATTTCCCTGGTTTCAGAGTGGTGCAGAAAGTGATCCTATCCCGGGGTTTGGATTCTTTCCTAGGATGGTGAGTTTGAACCCTCCCATGCTGCAGGGAACCTAGGCCATTTCCTTGGTGAACAGAATGTCTATTTCATTTATTTCTGTACAAGGAATGAACAATACTGCCTTAGTTTATGTGACAAGGCAGTCATCATATGGCTTATATGACTCATCAGTCATATTTTAAGAGAAAGAACGGTTTTCACAATGATTTTAGACTGTAAAACCAATTCTCAACAAAGTCAGTAAGTTAAAAATGCAAATAGAAACTCATAGGAGCATAGAATCATTTAGGTTGGAAAGGATCACTGAGTCTGTTAACCTAACACTGCCAAGTCCATCACTAAACCGTATCCATAAGCACAGCATCTCCATGTCTTTTAAATACCTCCAGGGATGGTGATTCAACTACTTCCCTGGGCAGCCTGTTCCAATGTTTGATAACCTTTTCTGTGAAGAAATTTTTCCTAATACCCAATCTAAACCTCCCCTGGTGCAACTTGAGGCCATTTCTTCTTGTCCTATCGCTTGTTACTTGGGAGAAGAATCTCACCCCCACTTTCCTACAACCTCCTTTCAGGTAGTTGTAGAGAGTGATAAGGTCTCCCCTCAGCCTACTTTTCTCCAGGCTAAACAACCCCAGTTCCCTCAAGCGCTCCTGGTAAGACTTGTGCTGTGTGTACCTTAAAGGCAAGAGGACAAGATTTCAGGCACTGTTTCTATGTTTCCTTCCAGTTGAACTAGATATCCTGCACACAGCATGCTAGCTTCCGTGGCTCCCTTTTTAATCTGATTATCATACAGGAATCTGGATTTTTAACTCAGATTTGATATTATAGTTTCACACCTGGATGCCTCAGTAGCTATAGTGTGGAGTAAAAACAGGACTGAGGGGAAGGAACATCTCCCAGAGGGTGGGTCATCACTGATGACAAATGTGGCCTCCAATATCCTTTGCTTACTGCATTTCCTGTGGAGGAAACCTAAAGTGAGATTTGCTGTAGAGTATCTCCGTATCTATCTTATTTACACTGGGAGAGTAGGAAAAACAGAATAAAATAAACTTCCTCACTTTATCCCTTGGCATCACTGCTCTGATGTTGTCTTTATACTACAGCTTTCATGTGGCTTCCAGTGGGACTGACCACAGTCAGGAGGAGAACAGAGAAATGTTCTTTTTACAAACGACAAACATCTGCTTAATGCTGTCAAGAGCTCTGCCATGTGAAAGCTTCACTTTTTACCAGCTGCTGCCTCCACAGCCTCTGCCTCTCTCCCCAAAATGTTCCAGTTCTGGGGATCAAATGGCCAACACTGTGTGGTAGCCATAGGCTCCCTGACAAGTCAGTTAGATCAGAGCACAGATTCAGTGATGCCAGTTTTAAACACTGAAGTAGCTGAATATTTTGGATAGACTAAAGCAAAGCTGCCAGTAAGATCAGACATCATGGTCTGGCCTCTCGTTGTCCGGGAAAGCAGAACGGCCCCTTGTCAACCAGGAAAGCCAGCTCTGACAGGCTCTGGAATAGGTTTAGGAAGGAGCTGCCAACTCTAGAGGAGATTTAAAACAAGCATAGCCAAATTAGTAATTAGAGAAACAAGATCCTTGGGATTCACTGCGACACCCTCTGACCTCCAGATGTCTTAAGTCCTTGAGATAAATGAGCCTATTGAGCATTTGCAGTAACTCAGTTTCAGTGGGCACAAATACTTTATGATTAAATCCAGCAGCACAGAGTGCCAGGAGATGGATCATATAGAGCTTAACACAATCAAAAAATTGTATCTATTAAACACACTTTCTGGCCAGCTCAGCCATTAACAGTTAAACTATAAAAGCATTGGCCTGAAATGCTGAATCTAAACAAAGCACAGGAGATGAAACACATTACTTTATGGGATTATTATAGTCCTAAATCTAAGACTGTGGAGCCAAATCTTTACGTTTCTTCTCCCTTAGTGATTTGCTGCTCAAGGAAAGGAAGGGTTCCAGAACACTGACCGAAGGTAATGCTTTAAGTACACTGACCACACCAACTACTGAAAATAATGATGATCTACAGCTTACATGATAGCAGCATACTTCCTCCATTGCTTGTTTTAATTCAAACTGATAGAGTCATAGAACTGGCTGAGTTTTGCATAAATCATCATTGGCAATATTCTTTCAAGGGTAATCACAACATTAATATCCCAGACAGGGCAAGAAATAATTAAAATGTAGTAGATTCCATATAGAGGTTTCCAATATTAATGTGAAGCACCTTTAGTCAATAAAAATGAACAGTAGCTTTAGTTCATAGAAATGAATATTTAAAAACAATACCGCAATGCATTTGCTTTCAATTTCTTTTTTTTTCCTTGCAATCTTCATTCTTCTTGGTAATAATGACTTTTTTTTTCTCCAACTAATACCTTTCATTCTTCTTTTATAAGAGCTGAAATGATGGCACATCTCCCCCATCCCTCCCCCATCCCTGTGCAGCAGTATATAGCTCCATAGGTACATCTCAGATGTATTGGGCAGCACATTGCTCTTTCCACAAAAGAAATTTGATTTGAAACCCTTTTATTATGGGCCCAGATCGGCTGTCCCTGTTCATGCTGAAGAGTTTGTATAAGAAAACAGACTCCCCACAGAAGGTGGCAAGCTCTGGTACATGTCTGCAACTGTCGAATACAGTGTCACGTCAGAGAAATGCTTTCATATCCTCCAAAACTTTTTTTTTTTTTAATTAACTTTGGTATATAGGCATCTCTGAGCCTGACCCTATTAATGCACAACTTACTGTGACATTTCTATACTGTTTACAGCCATCCACAATAGATTTGCAAACACAAAAGCAGAGTAGGGTGAGCTCTCTGAGTTTCTTACAGATTGAGGTATTTGGATTCAATAACAGGATTAGTGATTTTAGATTACCAATGAAGTAGCTAATTAACCGTATATTATTTGATCCCTCCTAGGATGAAAAAATAAGGATGGAATTACAGATTCTTGGCCACTTCTTGGAATATTCAGTGGCTAGAAAATGGTTATTTTGCAAATAATTGAACTGAATGCAGGGAGACAGTGAAGCTAACTCAAGAGCTTTACCATTTTAAAATAAGTAATGGACGGCCCACGAATAAGCCAATGGCACAGCCAAATGCCAATGTTGGAGAGTTACAGTCAAAGCCAGGCTTTGACATCTGGCCCCTGTGACTGCCAAGTTTATTCAATGAGTGATTGCAATGGATGACTGCATTAAAAAAAAAAGGGGGAGATCTGAGAAAGGATGCAAAATGACCACCTTTCCCTCCCATCTCTCCTCCTCCTCCACCCCCATATGTCACAGTGCTAGTGAAAAGAACGATATCTTGCCAAATTAGCAGTTCAATCCCATGTCTGCGACAATATTTTTGGAACGCGAAAGCTGTTCTAAAACCTAAGCCTGTATCAAAGTCTAATCTGTGACCTGCAGGACAGGATGTGTTTGGAGAAGAGCTCAGCTAACCGGGCTTTTCAAGCCCTGCAGAATCAGGTCATCCAAATTCAGTGTGGTCATGCTGCTTTAAAAATTCTGTTTTCCACTGCTCCCTTATTGCACGACAACGCGTTGTGTCAGCAGAGCGCTGGTGAAGCACGGCGTGCCTAATGATACTGGCCATCATTACCAGCTGATTGAGAACTGCTACCTTTCATTTTGTGGCTCTCCAGCAACTGAAGTGGACTCTTTTTTTTTTTTTATTTTTTAAAGCATATTCTTAATCCGTTCTTAAGGGCTTATGCACTATAGCAAATAACTCCCATTTAGAGACTGTCTACATTTTGATGCTGAGGGAAAATGATCTGAATTAAACTTAGTGATTTTGAAATTGATTATTGAAGTTACATTAATCCCCCCATGCCAGTGGAAACTATTATGCAAAATGAAGCTTACTTTCAGTCACTATAATTTACTTCCCTTTGGACTTTAGAAATGACGCAAATGAAATTGGATTTAGCCTTGTTTCTTTCTGAATAACAGTGTCCATATAAGAGGTTTACTCTGGTTTTACAGCTATTTAGATTAACTTTACTGAGAAAGACGATAGAAATTGCACGGGAGAAGGTAGAAACTAGAGAAAAGCCCTTTAGAGTAGGTAAATTCTTCCTTGTTTCCCAACCCTTATTCCAGCCTCTCAACAGAAACTGCAGACTCAGTGTCCATTGTCTGTAATTAAACTGTCATGGTAATATTGAAATAACTTGCAGTGTAGGTCTTAATCACGCTAAAAAATGTGCACATATGAACTTTTACCTTTGAAATCAGTGGATTACTCAAAGTATGGCAGCCAAACACTTGTTCTAATGTTCACGAGATATTGGCCTTGAAGTGCAAAGCAGGAAACAGACGAAGGAGAGGCCTAATAACTGTTGCTTATCCACTTCTGAGCTCATAAGGGTGTAAAGAACAACAATTTTTTTTTCACCTTCACCCAGGGTTGCATGCCACAATTCCCTTTCTGTGGACTTCATTGTCAAGCTGTAGACATCTACAGGGTGGACATCTATATGTGAGTTTACCATCTAGTGCTTCTTTATGGTCAATGGAAAGAAACAAGAGCTTCTAAGATGCTCTTCATCTCATCCAGAAGTAGCTTCCAAGTCATGCTCTAAAAGTATCTATTTCCCTCCTTACCAACAGACCTCTCAGCTAGGTCAGATGCTGGTGTCTATGGCTTAGACAACTAGAGTTAGGAGAGATCAGTTGGTCTTCCCAGAGACTCAGAAGGTTACCAGGGTGCAGTTCCTGTCCTCTGGTAATGCAAATGCTTTCTCTGTCCAAGATGGACAGGAGTGTTTCTGAGAAAAGTCATACAAAAAAAGGTGCTGTTGTTTTCAGTTAAGTATGTTAATGACCGATGTCTCATTTAGGGAAACCTGGATAACTTGCTCTCCTCTCCAGGAAAAGGGAAGATGTGGAGCGAGAGAGCAGGTTTTATTCGTGCCTGTTCGCTGTTTGCTCTCTCAGTACAAACTACCTCAGGAACTTTAATATTCTGGTGAAGACAACTTTACTTTCACAGACCCAAGGTAAGTGGTTTTTCTCTAGTTGCTTGATTAATAAAATGTACTGAGCAGATTTCTTCATTCAGTAGATCATTATAATTCACCATTTGGTTCTAAGCTTTATTTATAACCACTTTATTCTTTCATCAGAAACTCATTTAAAATCATTTTACTTTGCATATAAAGTTAGTAGAATGAACAATACCAGGTATTTTAAAACTAGTTTGTTCCAGCTAGCCGCTTAAATGCATTTCACTCACCTTCTTTAACAGTCTATGTGAGGTACACAGACCAGGCTGTCTCCCACTGGCCATATCAGAGGGTTGTTTAAGGATATCTTTGTATTAAACTGTTTCTTTTCCACATTTTTTTGCTTTGCAGAAGACAGCTGTAATGGTCTTGCTCCTCGCTTGTGGAGGACTATGGAAAATCCCATGTGCAAGTGATCTCTGCTGCCTGATTATCACAGTTGCCCTAGAAATGATGCATGCACTCCTGCCAAACGAGCAGGGATTCCACCATACATCAACCAGCCCTTGGTTTTACGGGAAGAAAAAGGATAGTGCCATGGTCTGAATCACCCCCTTTTTTCCTCTCCTCTTTTAAAAGAACTGGAACAAAATGCAAGGTGCGCTCTTTTTCCATAAAGCAAGTAGGAATTTGATTAGCTCCAAGCACTGCTTGGAGCTGAAGTCAAGTGTGTGCTACCAGTTCAGGCCTTGACCCTTCCGAATATGAAAGCCTGTTCTCCAAGCTGCTCAATCAGTAACAGACTACTGCAGAAACCCTAAGTGAAGCCATTCGGGCTGATATCTCTGCCAGACTCAAGGATAGCCCTGAGATGAACAAATTTGACAAATTTGAGTAACTGCCCACGTGTTCATCTTCTGCATTGTACAAAGATGCAAGATTTCAAATAAACTTTTGTGTGTGCTCAGTACCACTGGACTTTTGGCCCTGGAGCAATTTATTAAGCTTGTCATGGAGTTATCGTGTGGTGCATCATTAAGTGGAACTGTTCAGAGGCCGTGCGGGGATTCCCTCTCTGAAAATGCAGTACCACTGCATTTTGAAGAGCATCCTAGTCCTTCCAAAGGAGAAAGGTGCCAGGTACAGTTCTCCAAGGAACGTCGCTGCCAGACAGTCTGGCAGTCTAGCCTGACCTCCTGAGTGTAGTTCAGCTGTTGCAGTGACAGCCAGAAGAGGAACTGGACTCAGGGCCAAAACTAGAGCCATCTGGAGAAAATAAAAATATAGTGAAGGTAGGGCAGCAAGCAAAGAATCACCTCTATAGCTCTACACTCAGCTCCAGATTTAAAAGATTTTATTGCATTACCAATATCGCACTTTTATTCTGTGCAAGTAACCAGCCAGCCAGATTCCATGCAGTAATTAAAGAGCTGTTGTCCCCATATCCAGATGTGCTTATGTGTCACTAGATCAAAAACACCTGGAACCCGTATGAGTTGCATCTGTATATTCCAGAAGCTGATGGCTGATGATCACAGCCTGGGATCCATTTTTTGTGGCCTTCCTGCTAGGGATTTGTCTCATCAGAATTCAGTCTGGATCTGGAACAGGATGTCATTGTGCAAAACAGGATCAAGGCACAGTTGAGAAATTTGCGAACAGTGATTGCAAAAGTCTCAAGCTGCTGCTCTCTGCCCAGTTTCACTTTCAAGGACTTTGAGAACAAAACAGTATTTAAGAGCTTTGGATGCAGGTTACATGTAATTTGGTACGAGAGAGCACTTCTCCTTGCCCTCCCTGTGGTGCCTAGCTTGCTGAAGCAGCTGAAAGACCTGAGTTTTAGTGACAAAATGTTCCCAAGTGCCCAAAGTTATGCTCCAGTGCAAGGCTGGAAATGTTACCACTTAGTCTGAACTGAGCATCCAGCTGTTTATTTCTCCCAGAAAACTTCACAATTCACTTTCAAACATACAGCTGATGAAGGAGATCTCCCGCTACACAGTGACATCTGGCACAGCCTCTCAGGAGACGAAGGACACCGGCGATCCCATTCAGCAAGTTTGGCTCTACCTCATCTCCAACAGAGCACTGTGTGGCTCTGCAGGTGGTGGGCAAGGATATTGTGCTGGGACCTGCAGGGACAAAAATGTAAGCTTCATGAGCCAGGACAGGAACAGGGATCAGTCTTCCTCTGTAATGATGATAGTTTCTGGAGGGCAAGGCAGATGTGGTACCTGTTATCTGGCTGTTTACTCATTTGGATAAAACCCCAGAAAGGATCCTGGATATTAATATCAGAGTCTGAGTCTTCTGTCTTGCAGGTAAGTGCCCTGACTACGACACTTCCCGAAATGCACATGCTCTCTGATTTTGCCCAGGGACAAGAGCTTTGCTATGTAGTGTGATCAAGTTAAGAAGAGACATGGACACCGACCACATCCAGATTAGGCTTCTTGCCTGTAGACTTAGAAGAAGCTACTAGAAGGAGTTGTTTGCAGCCACACAAGCTGAAGAAGGATGTGGCCTTGGTTTCCAAATTTGTACATCGCCACCTTAGCACCTCCAACTCTGCTTACTGCAAAGAAGACACTGTCTTCATCCTTGCAAAGACTGACTGTAGATTTCTACAGATTTTACTCCACTCTCGTGAGACCCCACCTGGAGTACTGCGTCCAGCTCTGGAGTCCCCAACATAAGAAGGACATGGACCTGCTGGAGCGTGTCCAGAGGAGGGCCACGAGGATGATCCGAGGGCTGGAGCACCTCTC
>VUYV01000119.1:12023-28874 GCA_008711295.1 Anarhynchus alexandrinus
AAGGCCAGGCTGGACGTGGCCTTGGGCAGGCTGGTCTAGTGGGAGGTGTCCCTGCCTATGGCAGGGGGGTTGGAACTCGATGATCTTCAAGGTCCTTTCCAACCTAAACCATTCTATGATTCTATGATTCTATGATTTCTGTCCAGTGAGCAGGACACTGCATCGTGGATCCAGACTGTATGCATACACATACATATGTGTGTGTATGCATGTATGTATATGAAAATATTTATGAAGGTATATTCCTAAAGTCTTGCCTCAGTTAAAGTCTGTTGAGGGACAGGTTTAAGATCTTCCATTGTGCTTAGTGTTTCCTAATGACAAGACTTAGATGGCTACTACTGAAGGTACCACATCTCATTTATAACTGCCCTTTTGAAGCCAGATCTTGGCTTTGGATTGCACCCCAAGAGCCAGGAGCCCTGGCAGAGGCCTTGCAGAGCTTTATTTTCAAGTACCCATATCTTTTATTGGATCCAGACCTCAGATATCGTAACAGACTTCTTGTCTGCTTCTCTGGTAGCCTGGCACTACAAAGAACATGAAGTTAATTCATGTATAATGTGACACATGTAATCAGTTATATACCAAATGGGACTGAAGAGCACAAAAAGTCAAAGGAAAGATGTGTTTAAAATTTTGCACAGTGTTATTGTGTGCACGTGCATTTTGGGGAGAAAGGGGATTAAATTTTTCTCACAGTTGGGCCACATTCTTTCCATGATTATTTAAGCATTACTCGAAGCAGATTCTAGCTCACACAAATATCCGATTAGTGCAGCTAAGACTGGCATGGAGCAGACGTTCAGTGTGTGAGGTCAGATTTGTTTTGCTGGAATCAAATGTGCTTATGAAAAGCGTTCTGGTCTGGCAGGGAAAGGTTGAGGTACTTTGATTCCTTCCTTGGATTTTTTTTCTCGGTACAGAATGATGTAGACTTCACAGAGTTTATGAAATGTCTAAATGAAAAATTCTTGCTGAAGTAGCAACATTAGCGAGGAGTGTGGAAAATGCAATCTTGCAGGCAGTTTATTCCGGTAAAAGTTGCCAATATAAAGGCTGGTGTTTAGAAATATGGTGTAATGCTGCCTATAATATAGTTCCTCTTTCAGGCATGAGCTGCATGTTTCTTAGGTGGCTTTGACAACCTAATTTCAGTAGTATAGGCTAAACCAGAGAAAGTCAACTCCCCAGCCATATAGTTTTCGTTTGCCAGCGAGCCCTTGAAAACAATGCCTAGTGAATCTAGATCAGTGCTTTAGTGCAGACTGAGGATATGTTTTGAAGAAAACCTCCTGTTTGTCCCTGTCTACCTTGTGCTGGGTCATGGACCAGTCTCTGAGCACGCAAACTCTGAGCATGGACTGCTCTTGGTTGAACTAAACAAAATGATGGGCTTCGGGAGAGCCTTTAGTGTGTTCCAGCCAGTAGTGGGCATTCGTTCCATGAGATGAGACTAGAGCTACCTGAAATACTGTTCCCTGAAACAAGGATAGTGTGACCTGCAGATCCTCAGCATCAGCTGTCCCACTCTGTAGATTCGCTGCTATTGCACGTCGCTTCTTAATAATGCAGATATGAACCAGTTTTTGAAACCAAGCCTTTGGGATGGAAAGGAAAAACAAGGTGTATTAAAACATTTCTATTTCTCATTCCCACTTGGCTTCAGTCTTGGGTTTTGTCACTGAGAAGCACAGGCATTTTTGCCACTTAAGATCAAGATTTGCAGAGCGATTAGACTGGCATTAGGTCTTTCATACTGCATTTATTCTTTCATAACAGATTTTACTTTCATTTGCATGAGTAAGCAGAACAGCCTGACTTCTTGTCTCCCTTCAGGACTCAGGGCATAAGCTAGAGAAAGGCTGGTGCAACTGAACCAACAATATTTTCACTTTACTGAAGAATCTCCTCTGTGTGGGAACAGAGATCTGTGATCTATGTGGTGTGCAATTTCAGTGCTGGTCTTCTCTTGCGACTAGCACAGCCTGTCCCCTAAAAATAAATGCAGTGTACACTGTATGTCTCCCCAGAGGAGACTACAGAGGGGAATCGTCTAAGGTGCTAGCTCTCCTGCCAGGGCAAGCCATTTTATTTTGGTTATATTCAAGAAAATTTGCTTCTTCTGTGAAATGGTGTATTGTATCCTGATTAGAAAAATAGTTTTGGTTTAAAAATGGAACGCAATGGTCAGCTGTGGTGTTGTTACTGCTTCTTTGTTTTGGAAATAAACTGCCTGGAGAAATGACCTAAATTCCACAAGCAAGGGCAGCCCAATGGGTAGGTACCCCCATGGTTACCTTGGAAGCAGCAGTACTAAAGGTAAGACTTCAGGCTTCAGCTGTCCGAGGGCTGCCTGACCAGGCTGGCTGAGCTCCTGTCAGGACCAGTGGGGAGAGACATCTTTAGAGGACAGCATGGCCCAGCCATCTATCTTAGCGTGTGATATATTGTGCTTGAGAGACGTCTCTCGTGCTCTCTCAGAGATGATTTTAGACTGGATATTTAATGTTTGAAGTGCTGAGATGATTTCCACCCTAAATTTCCATTCCCTGTTCTGCCTTCTCCTCCCCAGTGTGCCACAGCAAGATATATGTCCGTTTGTCTGCAAGACAGACTCCCATTTATAAAACTGA
Source organism: Anarhynchus alexandrinus (assembly GCA_008711295.1). Classification (NCBI taxonomy): domain Eukaryota; kingdom Metazoa; phylum Chordata; class Aves; order Charadriiformes; family Charadriidae; genus Anarhynchus; species Anarhynchus alexandrinus. Next base: position 14,660 of record VUYV01000119.1, read on the forward strand.
GATAAAATACCTTCTCTACCTCACAGAACCATTTTTGCAGTTAACTTCAATAAATATTGTTGGTGATCAGGTTCTTTGGTATTCGAGACAGAAGATCCTAAAAAATCCTAAAAATTTTCATTATGAATTACATAATGCAAAGTGCTTTCACATCTCATATGACCCTACACTGAAAACGTGATTTTCATAATTCAGTGACAATCAGTTCTCAAGTATGTTCTTGTAAATGTCTTAAAAAGTCTGGCAAACATAAATTACACATAAGAGCTTTTCTGTGAGGTGCTGAAAAAAATCTATATCTTTGGGCTGATTTTACACAAGGGTTAACTAACTCACGGGGCCTTAAATGACTTTGTTAGAGAGAGGCCAGACTACAATGCAACACGGGGCATCCTGATTACAAAAGCCATTACTGGTGAGATTGCTTGTTCCGACCAGCGTGGTGAGAGAATGTCCTAGTGCAAAGAGTGGTGTGACATCCTTAGCCTGTCTTTTTCTCTCCATCTTCCCTTCGTTTTTCTCTTGAAACAGAAAGAGTGCTTGCAGTGAATTGCCTTTGAAAAAATTAAAGATCTGCAGAAGACTATCAGCTAAGGGGAGCAATTCATGCTGCAAATGGAAAAGGATCTCATAACTGCCATGTATTTTCTATCTGAAAAACCCAGGGAGCTGAAAAACATGGTTCCTGGGTGCTTTATATCTGTGCTTGCATGTCTCGGATCTTACAGGTAGTTCTTAACACCATCCAAAGTAAGTTTTCTCAGTCTAATTACACTGTTTTCCTCTATAGTGAAGTAACTACTCACAGCAAAAACAAATCTAGTCAGAATATGAAATAGTTCCATTTTGAGCTGCGAGGAGCTTGGGTTCTCTTCTTTCTTTCTGTCAGGTTGTTTCTGTACAAAACCTAGCTTAAATACTTACTTCTATTTACCTGTACATGTACTGCTGTAATATCAATCAGGATAGCACCTGAGGTTCTTCATCTCAATTCAGGTGTGTTTGCTTTCAGTGCAAACTCTGTTTTTACCACTCTAGGTATGTGCTTTAGCAATGCACAAATGAGACAGACCTTTGCATATTGAAATAAAGCTGTTTGATGGATTTCAACATTTGTTCTGTAAAAAAGAAAAGCATGGAGGATTATTACCATCAAAGACATCTGCTAGGTAAGTGGCACAACCAATGTGCAGCAGTGCCTAACTATGGCGAAGGCAAAGTTCAAAGAAAAAGGCAATGGCTGCTGCCATCCCATTTCCCAACCTGTCTCCAGCTGATGGAACTGCCTGGCAGTCCTATAGGCACTAGGGCCAATAATTCTAAATTATTCCAATTTCAGGCAGTAAATGAAGAGTTGGAAAGCTAAGTATGCTCAAATAAGACGTACTCAGATAAAAAAATTGTCAGCCTGCAATTCCTTACGCTCTAGAGAACACAGGGAGAGAGCACCCGACAATTTCGTTGCCCCAGGGACCTCCAAACATGTATGATGTTGAGTGGTGCTTGGAAAAAGAAGGCAGTAGATCTGGTTCTGGATGAGGCTGAACAATAAATACGAATTGTATTTCTGTATAATGCTTTCACTGCTGTCCTTAGTATCCTTTGGTTGGTATTGTTGTCTTTTTAGTTTTATTTTGGACATTGCCAATACAACTAATAAGTGCTGTCAGGAGAAAAGACACAGACAAATCCTGGGCTTGACACTGATCTCCCGCTTCAGTTGGTGCCTTCTAGAAGGGAAGACCCTTGTGATCAAGAGGCCACTGTCAGAGGTACAATTCCTGGATGCTTGTCAAAACTTTTTCCTGAACTTTCCCTTATTTCAAGAGCCTTGGCTTCTCCTTACTCTGGAGCTGGCGTTCAGACATGAGTAATGACAGTCAGGCATTTGCTTTTCAGGTGAACATCCATATATCTCAGTCAGGGGACAAAAGAGCAGCTGAGGGAAAGGGGATAGGTGAATATTTACAGGCACAGAGAACACATGATTTCCTCTTTAATGCTAATCACAAGCTTAAAAAAAAACGGACAGGATTGGCAAAGGAAAAGCATTAGTCCAGGTTTAGTATTTGGCTGACAAACAAACAGGAGGTGTATTTCTATTCTAATGTTTTCATTGACATTTTTAGTATCATCTATTTGGTGTTATCCTGTTTCGATTCATAAATACTTGCTGACACGTATTTGAGCTGCAAAATATACTCTGTGTGTATTTTTAGAGCAAAGTGACCCCTACCCTATTTTTTCCACAGGGGAACATCAAAATGTGGAACAGTAATTGAGCTTTGAGTTTTGTATTTACAGGGAGCTTTGCATATATTACTGTGTTTAAAATTAATGATCCTTTAATTAGTACAATAAACCAAAAAAATAAAGCAAATAAAGGATGACCAACTCTTCCTTTAAAATTGTCATTGCCTGTGAACCATGCTGATCTGAGAACTATCAGTGTTTAAAATACATATTAATGAAGATTACAAAAGCCCGCTTATGACAAAAAATCTACTCATTAAAATAAAAATAGAATTTTGGAAGTTTTTAAGAACGATTTGCATATCAGAGAAAGGAATCCAGTTTGGAAATACTCTCATAGCACACTTTACTAGCTGGTTTGCCTGAGATTAGACTAATCAGCTGGCACTGAAAGAGCTGGCATTTGGTCTTACTGATGCATTACAAAAGTACACTGTTGCATTCCCTGCTTCTGTAAGCTCTGATTAAGGTTTTCCACTGCTGTTAGAAAAGCGCCTTGCTGCAGGAGTGAGAAAATTTACATTCTCCAGGTCCATGTGGTTGGATGTTGTGAATGAGAAAGGATTGTGTCAGGAGGAGTGTGAACCGGATTAAAACAAAGAGACTTCTGCTTGCCAGCTCTGACAGCAGAGCAGAGTGCAATTTACCTTGTGCTTAGTAAGCAGTTAAGATAAAAACAAATGGGATCTAGGAAAAAGGAGGTGGTGAAAAGGGAGAAGAGGCTGCCTAGGGAAACTGGAGGAAGTTTTGCAGCTGACACCCAAGTGTGGGTGCAGTCAACGTGCTCAAGGGCAAGGATGCACTCAGAGGGACCTGGGCAGCGTGGAGGGACAGCCAACAGCAACCTCATGAAATTCAGTAGGGAAAAATGCAAAGTCCTGCCCCTAGGCAGGAAACCAATGGCAGCAACGCAGGCTGGGGATGGCCTGGCTCTGCTGTGGGGCAGCTCTGCTTTAGGTGCTCTTTGGGTTTGGTAGATGGTGAGCTGGGCATGAGCAAGCAGTGGGTCTGGCAGCAATGAGGGAAACTACCCCAGGCTGTATGGGCAGAAGCAGAGACAGCAAAGCAAGCAAAGTGATTACTCCCTCTGCTCAACACCTGTTAGACCACATTTAGGTTACTGGATCCAGTTTTGGGCTCCCCAGTTCAAGAAAGACATCAAGAAACTGGAGGGAGTTCAGTAGACGCCACTACAATGGGAGGGGGAAGAGCACTTGCCCCATGAGGAGAAGCTGAGGGACATGCACTTGCTCAGCTTGGAGAGGAGACAGCTCTGGGGGAACCCAACAGCAGCCCCCCAGCAACTACAGTGAGGGTGGAGCCAGACTTTTCAAAGCGGTGTGTGGTGGGAGGACACCGAACTTATAGCTGACTCTGCTAGGGGCAGGAGGTTGCACTAGAAATATGAAGCATCTTGCAAACTGAACTATCCTGTGGTCCTATAAATAGCAAGAAAGGGGAATAAGTCAGGCAATTAAAATATTGCAGCAATTTGTCTGCCAGAAATTTGCATGCAGAAAGGTCTTTCCTCCTCTGGATCACAATTGCTTTTTATGCACAGTGTGGACACACAAAGAGGCAGCACAGGAGATCAACAGATAGCTTTCCTGGCGGACGAGCATTCGAAAAATACTGCCATTCCACCCCACGAGGAAAGCAAGGCTTCTGAAGTCTTAAAAGTGCGGCAAATACTGGAGAGGGAAAATGAGAGGCTCTGACACAGTTGACTTGGCATGGCAGTTGGCACGGCTATGAGAGGTGCTCAGGCAGGCACAAGCACTCAGTCCAGGTATGGACTGTGAGTCTGAGTCCTGATGAATAATAAGAAATGAAACTAAACCAAAAGAGCCTTAGAAACATGCCAGTTGGTTTTATTTGGGAGTGACTGAGCTCCTTGTGGGTAAAAACTAAAATCAGAAGGAAAGATAAAATGCATAATTCAAAGTTATAAGGAACATGAGTCACATGCTGAATGCCACAAAATCAGGTCTCAGGCTCAGAGATACCATTAAAATACAGTAGTTAAAAATCAGCATTCTGTTTCTGAAGGAAGTTGCAGCCAATTTGCTGATTAATCCTCCTTCAATCCTGTAGAACAAGTACTCTTTGGCCTACATAAAAAGCATCAGAGGCTAAAACTCCAGGGCCCTTGAATACATTTTTTAATGAAGCTATTTTAATCAGTGTTGAAGAATTAAATATATTCAGGAAGACTGTACGTTTGGGGTGATTGGTAATGGGTGACTGAGCTTTTCATTTTGTGTCACTGACTTGAATACTGCCCAACATTGAAGTGGTTGGAAATCATCACTACTATCTGCTGGTTTCAGTCCAGTTTCTAGTGGACAGGTGTCTATACTATGAAAAAACATAATCACTGTTGACACTAATTTGTATCTTTATTGAGAATCACAGTAGAGAGGCAAATATTCAACTGCGCATGACTCCTGAAGAGCTTTTTCAGAGACAGAAATGGAGTACTAGAATAAGATGGAGGCATCACTAGAAAATATTCATGGCCTCTGTGTGTGTATATATATGTATGTGTATATATATATGTATGTGTATATAAATAATCTACCAAGAGAAATAGTTTCCTACCCTTTAATTTTTTTTTTTTAAATCATATTGGACAAAAGACCACATAAAGATTACCTTCCAGAGTTCACTTCATCACAACTTCTGCTTTATCTAGTGTTATTTTCAAGCTATTTTCTTGTACAAGAGCTTCTCCAAAGCGAAATCAAAGTGGAGAACTGCATCCCCACTCCTTAATTCACCTCCCTGCAGTCACAGAAGGTGGAACCCCTGGAGTCCCACTAATGCTCACATCTCCCATCAACTGGCTGCTGCTTTGTCGAAGGAGGGTGTTTCAGCAGAAGGTCGTTGAGTAGGGGCCTGGATATTGGATTGATTTCAGGCTTTGGCAGCCTTACTGTATCTGAAGCTGCAGGGATAGACCTGCCTCCTGGAGTAGCAACAGAAAGGGAAGTCAGATCTTTGCACACCCCATCCCCAGATGAAGTCCCAGCTGGCCTTCCAGCCTCAGGTAGGCCAACTGACAGAGGGGATTATGAGAAGGATGAGAAAGCCTTATGGCAGAGAGAGTTATAAAGATAGATTTCTTCCCTTTTCTTCTAAATGAAGAAGTAGAGCAGTTGTTGGGACGTTAGAATGAATGATGCAGCCAAACATTTCATAATGTGGTCTATGCCAGAAATAGAGATGTTTCCTTTGGTCTTCTCATCTCCATGAAAGTGATACACTCACCTACCCAATCCACTTGTCACCCCATGGCCTTTTGGTTGCGATCATAAAAATTGTTTATATGGTCTGATGCTAATAAAGAGACAGTTGGCAGAGGAGGCAGTGGAGAAGTACTTAGCCAAAAATCTGGGGACGTGTAGCCAAAGGGGGACATGTAGCATTATGTATGTAAAAGTGGTTTGTTTGTTTTCTTTTTTTTCTGAAGGTGAAAAGCTTCCAAAGAATTGATAGAACTTCTTAATGATGTTACATTAATTACCGTAATAAGAATGTATCCAATTAAGCCAATAAATATAAATATCTTCAGCCTAAGGAGATGGCTTGCCTTATGCTTCTCTTTTTTTGGCAGACTTTCTTCCTGTGGTTACCTTCTAAATGTGGCACTTGAGGGTGCCTAAAGCTTACGCACCCCGAAGAAATCTTTTGTAGAATTCAATTTCTGACTGCTGCTGGATGTTGATTGAATGAAAACAATTTGATATTTAGCCTTGCAGGCCTAGCCAAGTCTGTGGGAAATGAAGCTTGTACTCTTTCTGCTTTGTCACCTACCATAAACACCTAACTCTCATCAATTCATGCAACAGGAACACTGTTGCCTGGCTTTGTCACTTGCTGTTAAAAACATGGCTTGGAAAACAAATTCATTGTTACATTTTCTTCATCATTATATCAGTTGATTCCCAAATGAATGAGAAGTGTATTCAAAATTGTTCTGAGCTGGTTTAACAGCTGTCAAGAAATTTAATTGGAGTTTTATTGAGTAGTTTTGAAGACTGGCTCCCTTGTGTCTCTATGTACACTCTTACAGTCGTTATACCAGTGTCAAAAATCCTGCATGAAATGGCAGTGCTGCCAAGGGGACAGGGATTAGAAATAGCGCAAGAGTTTGAACGCTTCTTTTTTGCTGCTGTTGCCCATTGTCCCTTTTGGCCATTCTGAATGTCTGTGTTGCAAAGTCATGGACTTGAGAGAGTTCTAGAAAAGTAACCAAGGCAGCTCACAACTTGTGGAAGTTAGGCACCTCAAAGAAATCCACAATTTCCAGGACAGCATCGAGTGAGGCAGCAGACCTCTTCACTGGTAAAGCTGGGCCATTTTCAGTTGCAAGTATAAGGGCTCTGGGCCAGAAGACAAGACAAGTGAAAATTCATTTTATGGCCTGGTCATGAGTATGCCCAGAGAGCAAAAGGGAAGACCCTGACTTCCATGGTTACTGACTCAATATTTGTGAACAATGGCATGAAATTTTTATTTTCTTTTTTAAAATAAAGATGTTTCTCAGACTGGTTTAAAATTATAGCTACTTTTTAGCTGAGAGAAACCATTAACACCAAAAATCACATAATTAACAAAAAACGTTTTAGGAATGGAGAGCTTAATTTGTATGTCCTGGAAAGTCTTCCCAGTCAGCTATAATACATGGAAAGGAGAATTCTGTCTAGAAACCTAGAAGAAACTTGCTTTATGTGGACAAGGAGGGAGATACGAGACAGTTTTTCAAGGTTTGCCCATTTCTACTTTGTAATAGCTGTAAACAGAGCAGTGTTATTTTCCTTGCTCATATAGTTCAAGTAATGAATGTACAAACCTGCGGTTGTAAAAATTCTGTAGCCCCTAATAAATCATACCCTGTGCTCGATAAGAATGTAATCCATCACCCGTAGAATTAAATGGAAAGATACCCATGGTCTACTGGGCTCTGCTTCAAGCCATCCCACCGCAAGACTAAGCAGATGCTTAACCCCAAGTCACGGTGAGAATCAAAATCAGCAAAGGGACCTTTCTCATTCAGTATGAGACTTTTATGCCCTCTCTTCTTTTCTTTGTGTTAGTTCAGTCTCCCACATTCTCTGCCTCTTTCTCTAACTACCTGAGTTACGATTCACACTGAACAGCACTTCCCAGCGGTTTCATCAAAGTGAAAGGGATTATGAATCAAATCACTTTTATATTCCACAAGTACAGAAGATCATTGCAATTGTGACACCTTTGGGGTTGCTTAGAGCTCCAAAACCTCAGAATAGAGTCCCTTTTCTAAGTGGGGGAAAATAACTTCCTCTACAAAATGAAGACCTTCCCATATGCTGACTTTTTGTAGACAATAGCTTTCTCACTGTTAAAATGACAAACAGAAAGTATCAGAAAAAAGGACCTGACAATCATTTGATTACAGCATTACTTGGTTGACACTTTAATAAAAGTGTCATTAAAATAATATCAGATATAAAAATCTATGATGAAAATAAGTGGGACTTTCAGACCCTAGGATTTTTTTTAATAACATTGAGTTACTTTGCAATGTTCATATCTTTATCTGCTGATATGATTCAAAGGGTGATCACAGCTTAGTGCCAGGAAAAATGTCGAATGGAGAAAGGAAAGCCATATTGCATGTAAGAAGAAAAATTTCCCCCCATTGTAAATATAGTTTTGCCCGGACTTCTGTTTTACAGCAAGACACAACCATGCCAGCATTCAGAGAGTATTAATGGGCCCAAAGTTGTCAATTAAAGCTTTTGTTTACTACTCACAATCCTGATCTTCCCAAAGAGGGTTTTTTTTACATATTTATGGAAAGGACAGAAGTATCTCAACAGCGTGAAATATTTATAGTACCTTTTATTATGAATGTCCACAGGCATCAAAAGGAAATTGTACAAACACGGTATTTTTGGGGCTTTGTTTCAGAGTCCAAAGGCCTCTTAAAGCTCAGAGCTGGCCAGTGGGTACCAGGCAAAAGGCACAGAGATTTAAGGGAGATTAGGCTACGTGAGTCTGGGGTTTATTGTGTTCAGCCAGCCCTCTCTCACCCGTTATACCTTACAATCTCCTGTTAGTTTTCAAGCTTCCTGCCCCATTAAAGGAATTCTTCCCTGTACTTATGTCTTGCAAACTTGCGTCAGCATTCACCTACCCTGACCCCCTCAGATTTTCCTAATGCATTAATTGAAGGAATGTTGCTAGGGCTATGGGCAGAGCAGCAAAAACAGTGCCAGTGATGTCACTGATTTCCAGCTGCTCCATGATTATGTGTGTATCTTTGCGGACTCGCCAAAGGGAGCAGAGAAGAAAGAGGAGTTTGGAAAGACCTTCAGAAAACAAGAAGTCATGTTGCACAGAGAAGGGAAGACTCAACCTGATTTTGAAATCTGAAACTTCATCCCAACTCTAGCCACCAGAGGAAAGCACCAGTTCACATTCCCTGTTCACACGGACTTTTCAGGGTGTCGCTTAAAATACAAGGTTGTTTCAATTCCTCTGAAAAGAAAATCACTAAAAGCGTGAAGTGCCGTGATAATGCTCCATCCTATATCTTAAGAACTTCCTAATGTTCTACTGATAAAAAAATATGACAGTTGTCAGCCTTGTAGATCTAACCTACTTCTGGAAAGCTAGTCTCCTTTTTTACCACTGTATCATAACTTACACTGTTCAAATCATGACTTCATTGAGAACATCATTGTCTGTAAATAAAACTTACCCTGAAATTTGTTCATCTACTGCCTCCGGTGGCTTTGTGGATCTGAGACTGTAATTAGAAAATGCAAATTAGAATTGGCAATTGGTTTCATGACTGAATGTTAATAAATATTTCTTGCACAGCTGAGAAGAAATGTAATCTAGTCCAGCGTTTTAGCCGTATTGGCTCCATAGAGTTAATACAGGCAAAAAGGAGTAAAAACTTACTTCTGTCATTAAAGTGAACAGACCTGCTTCTGAACACATTAAAGTGACAAATCTGATGAGTTAGAGGGTGACATTTTTACATAGTTACTTTGCAGAATGGAGCTGCACTTCAAAATGTGATGTTAAAAGTGAAGGTTGCTTCGGCTGATCGGGAACATTTTCCACCCGAGGAGAAGATGGGGCCACAATCACAATGCAAAGGGAACGAGAGGAGTTAACCAGCGTCATGGATCTGATGACCTTTAGGAGTCCTTCCCTGTTTTGGTGCGAGATCACCAGCAGCTCTCGCTAAAAACATCCCCGGCAGCGACATTTCCCCCTCCCTTTACCAGGGCAGGACTGTACCATCCAGAGAAACTGTAACACCCAGAAGTATTAAGGAATAATGGTTTGCATGTGACTGATGGGTGGCATTTTTTTTTCACGAGGCAGAAGGGAGCAAGCTTAGTGCCGTGAATTTAGAGAGAATGTGTGTTATGCTGTAAATGTATGTCCACGTGTGGATGTTTGGGGTTGTACTGTACCCCTCTGCCCTCCCAATCAGCGCCTGTTGCCTTGCTTCATCCTGAGCCTAAGGTACATTCAAGGAAATGTTGAAGAGATATCCCCGCCTTCCTATGCCACATATTGAGGCTGCATCCAGCCCTCCGGCCTTCTAATTTTCAAACAGACTTCCCATCTGTTAAAATTGTTTTCCCACAGGAGAATTTACATATGTCCCCGCTTAGCACATAAATGGAGTAAAGAATTGAAGGTCACAATAAAAGTCATTGAAATAATGCTTTGAAATCACATGAATACTTTAAATTGCATTTTGGAGAAGATGAAGGGAAAAGTTGAGTGTTTTCACCAGCTGAAATGTCCGTCTCCTTGAACGAACTCATTACATCTCCTGTCCCACCTCAAAAATATCCAGACGAGTTGAATAGAACTAAGAATAAAATTGATTTTAGAGTCTCACATGCAATATTTGCAGAAAATCAGGAGCAGAAAAGCCGAGCACGGTTTATATGTGGCAGTTATAAAGGTAGCTAAGGATGTTCAAGACAGAATTACCAGTAGCTACCCATAGGGAAAAATCCAGTTTGCCATCTTCATGACAATAATCCTGTTGATAGGGACTGTAAATCAACATATGGCAAGAAATGTGTTTTTCTTAGAAACTGCTTGCTGCATACCTGATATATCTGCAGGAGAAAGAGGCCTAATGTCGTGTGCTCTTGGGTACCGTGACTGTTCATTATCAGATCAGAAATGTATTTCATAGGCCAAACTTCATCTGAAACAAATCACTTCAGTTTCATAGGCTCTCCCGGGGCAAGACCAATTTACACCAGCCAAGGATATTGCGGGATATCTGCAACCTTCAGAGCTATTGCCTGCCACTGGAGCACCAGATTCTCATTCTCCCAAATGCCAAATTGATATTTCGAAATAGAAGCAGTACCTAACAAATTACTGAAACTAAATGAGGACTAGCAGGCCTGATTTCTCATTACGTTCCTTCAGTCGGCCATTGTGCACTAACATGGGGGTGAATGAGGCCCTTGAAGCATGCCACAGTGCAGAACATGAGTTTATAAGCACATTTACCAGGCAGACTTGGTTTTTTTTGGACAAACTGAAAAATCTAAGCAGGAAAAAGCAGTAGATATGTGGATCTGAGTCATGCACGCTTTCTACTGCATTTCATTAAACTTTATTCTTTAAAATGTATTCACACTCTCAGGACTCACAATGCATGTGATTGTGCTATCATGTAGAAAGAAAGCTAACTAAACAGTATTTGAAAAAGGAATGTTAAGTAGCACAGTATCTTGAGGGCTAATTATTTAGTGAGGTAAGAGCTGGAAGAGAAAATAAACAGCACTAATGGAACTAACAGATGATACTTTATAAGAACTTCAGCATACTTGGGTGAATAGAAAAATCATTTCTGGAAGAGTTCAGAACAAAAGTAGAATATAGTAACATAGGATCAACTTCAGAAAATCGGGTAAAAATGCCTCAGATAGAGATTCCAATCTGAGGGAAGAAATCTGGAAAAAAATAGTGGTAAAATAAGGTTAGGAATGACTTACCATTATCCATTTATTAGTTGGACTCCAACAATGTGTTCTTCATTGTACTAAACCAGTGTATTCAGGTAGTCACTGATGGTTTTGAAGACGCGTACACCCATGTGGCAACATAATTGTGGACACAAAGGCATGGGAGTTGCTCATCTGTCCTGAGCCATGTTGTAGCTATTTACTCTGTGGTTTTTTTACTGTCACTCTGCCCTCCTTCCGTGGTCTGCGGACAAGACTGGCCACTTCAGGGGACATCTCATCTCATTGTAAAATGCTTATCTGAGTGGAATGATCAGTGGCAAAAAGTCTAGTTGGAGGCCGGTAACTAGCGGTGTGCCCCAGGGGTCAGTACTGGGGCCAGTCCTATTTAACATCTTCATTAATGACCTGGAGGATGGAGCAAAGTGTACCCTCAGCAAGTTTGCTGATGACACAAAACCAGGAGGAGTGGCCGATACTCCAGGGGGTTATGTTGACAGCCAGAGGGACCTCGACATGCTGCAGAAATGAGTTGACAGCAACATCATGAAGTTCAACAAGAAGTGCAGAGTTCTGCACCTGAGGAGGAACAATCCGAGGCACCAGGATACATGGGGGCCACCTGTCTGGAAAGCAGCTTTTCAGTGGACACCAAGTTGAACATGAGTGAGCAATGTGTCCTGGCAATAAAGAAGCTGAATGTTAACCTGGGCAGCATTAAGCAAAGCAATGCCAACAGATCAAGGGAGGTCATCCTTCCCCTCTACCCAGCACTGGTGCAGCCACACCTCGAGTGCTGTGTCCAGTGCTAAGCTCTGCAGTACAAGAAGGACATGGACATGCGGGAAAGGCCACAAAGATTATTAAGGGATTGGAGCACATCACATTGTCCAGAAGAGGGCAACAAAGCTGATGAAAGGGCTGGAAGGCATGTCCTATGAGGAGTGGCTATGGACACTGGCTTTGTCCAGTTTGGAGAAAAGGAGGCTAAAGGAGGCTCTCTACAACATGGAATCTCCATCCTTGGAGTTATTCAAACACCATCTGGACATGGTCCTGGGCAACCAGCTCTAGGTGGCCCTGCTTGAGCTGGGGAGTTGGACCAGGAGACCTCCAGAGATGTCTTCCAACCTCAACCATTTTGTGATTCTGTGATTCTGAATCTCCCAGGGGTTTGCGTTACTTTATGGAAGCACTGGTAGCCACCTAAGGTGAAGGATGGGACATAGTTGCTTGGGGCTATTTGAGATGCCTCAGAGAATCTCTTTTGGTTTCCAGATGACGTACAGAAGGACACGTGTAGGTGCTAGATTTTATTTTGGAGTGTTATAGTGATATCTTGGGTTCACCCTACAACATCTCAAATGGTACTGGTCACCTCTACTTTTTCTGTTAGAACTGAATCAAGCCCTGAATGCTAATTGCATCCCTGGAGCAAGGTAAGGTGAATGTTACTCTTCCTCAGGACCTTTGGAAAAATAAGAACAGTAGAGTGTTCTGAAGGACGGTTGCCATGAATAGGTACGTACTGCCATGCAACATGCCCTAGCATATCTAAGATATCCACTTGACAGTGGTCTTACAGGAAAAGGCCATGCTGGCCTGGCAAGCAGAGGACGGGCAAGATATACACTGCAGTATTGAAAGACCTCATGCCTGTGGTTAGGCTACTGTATCCCATCCAACTGAGGACTTTCCCATCCCTTGTTCACATAGCAAAAGAGATATTGGCTTGCTGCGCAATATAGCAGCAATTGACATGTGTGATTTTGGTTTATGCATTCAGAGGCATTGCACAATGAATGGTGTTTAGCTCCAGATTCAGTGAAATGTAGATGTCTACATGTAAGCTATTTATCTAAGCTCCCATTATAGTGAATGAAGATCTAGCCACTACATTCAATAGAGTCGTGACACCAGACTAGAAATCTGCATTTAGTCAGCTGAATAGCTCTTGAGGCTCCACTGACTCGTGAAGGTAGGAAATGATTGGTACAAGCATTGCTTTGAGATTTGGGAACCACAGGCATGTTCAAAGCAGTGCAGTGAGGGCTGCAAAAAACTGTCAAGGTAGTATTGGGAGGCAATGAAACTCAGAGACAGGGGAAAGATCCTGACTCTACTCAGTCTCTGAAATGAAGCATTTGTTTCAAAAGGCTACTCAGGACACAAAAGTTCTTTATCCTGAAGAAGTCACAGCAACAACCAAGTCATAAGTCACTCCAGAAGAAGCTGTCTGTCAAAAACAGAGGTTATGGCTGAAAGAGAAAGCAGAGAACAATAATCAGCTCTACCTCTCCACTCTGAGAAAGGCGCAATATATTGTATATCTTCAAGCAGGGATAAGAAACTATTAAACTGTCATGAATATTCATGCTAATCTTTAATTTTTGAGAAGCATTTCTTGGGGATGAAGGACATTGTGATATGGGCCTTCAGGCTTATTGGCTTGAAAATGAACAGAAAAATAAAGTCCAAGTGATGGTTTATAGTTAGTGGTCAATTTTAAAAATGGCAACCCAGAAGAATGCCCTCTCTGATACTTGGAGGAAGCCAAGTGAACAAAAGAAAGAGGAAACCATCTAAAGCTTGCAATGACCAAAAGGAAAAAGGAGGCCTACAGGGAGTGGAAACAGGGGCGGGTAGCCTGGGAGGAATACAGGGGAATGGTCCGAGCAGCCAGGGATCGGGTTAGACAAGCTAAAGCCCAGATAGAACTAGATCTGGCAAGGGATATTAAGACAAACAAAAAATCTTTCTTTAAGTATGTCAATGATAAAAGAAAGACTAGGGAAACTGTGGCCCCCTCCGGAAGGAAACACAAGAACTGGTTACCTGGGACAGAGACAGGGCTGAGGTACTCAACGACTTTTTTGCCTCAGTCTTCACTGGCAAGGACTGCAGCCACACTGCCCGTGACGCAGAATGCAAAAGCCAGGATTGGGAAAATGGAGAAC
>VUYV01000119.1:30049-81436 GCA_008711295.1 Anarhynchus alexandrinus
AGGGTGGTAAGGCACTGGAACAGGTTGCCCCGAGAGGTTGTTGAGGCCCCATCCCTGGAGGTGTTCAAGGCCAGGGTGGACGTGGCCTTGGGCAACCTGGTCTAGTGGGAGGTGTCCCTGTCTATAGCAGGGGGGTTGGAACTCAATGATCTTCAAGGTCCTTTCCAACCTAAACCATTCTATGATTCTATGTACTCCTGGAGACAGCTTTCTCTTTTGTCTCATGAGCATTCTGAGAACAAAGCAGGACTTTGTGGAAAAAATAAGAAGGTCACTACCTACATCATAGTAATGAAGTGCAGCAATATTCCCCCGAAGTCTTCACCCTAATGTTAAAACAAATATATGTTAAATAACAGGAAAATATTTGGTAGCATTTTGTCTTAGTTTCTGAGCCTTGTAATACATTGCGTGTGGATGGTGGGGGGAGATATTTTCTAGCATGGAAATTATTTCAGAGCAATCTACTTTACACTGAGAGTTGGACTATTCAAACCCATTGTTTTTCCCTTTTTACTTATTTAGCCCATTCACGATCGTTTTCACATACTCCACTTCTGAAAAACTTATGGAAGTGTCTCCTACCATTTGCATCTTCCCACTTCAGGGTGGTAGTTTATCAGAAAAAAGAAACTTAGAATTTGGGACATCCTTAGCAACCTTTTTAAAACCTCCCTTGACTATGCTCATAGGTAGTCTCCAAATGCTTTCTGTCCAAATACTCATATGCTACCTATGGATAATCTCCAAAGACTTTTTGCTCATTATATTCTTGTATTGTTTGCTGTACTTTACATGGTTATCATGCTCCATATATTGTAGACAGTTTACTCTCAAGGCAAGATACAGTGGTAGGAATTTATTGTGATCTCTTGTGTGCTGAAATGTCAAAGGAAGAATTTCCTGGATTAGATCTGCCTCTCCACCCATGTTTTTATTTTTTATTTTCCTCTGGAGCTCCATGCTGCAATGCAAAAGGGCATTTTACCACTAGGAAAAAAAAAAAAAAAAGTTTTCTAGCTTCTGTTTTCCCATCCATTTAATTACCAATTTTCCCATTTTATGTGAGATCCTAATGACAGAAATATGAGTTTTGAAATACTGGTAGATACTGGTGGATAGATTTCTATTGCCCCAAGGGGAAAATGTCAGTGCCCTAATTAGAAGTTTATTGATGCATTTCCTTATATTCAGAATTATCCCACATAATCTTTCAGAATGTTTTCCTTTGCAATACCACATAAATAAATAATATTTCCTGAGGGCATTTATAAGTCAGGAGACAGAATGTTTCAGGGCACACTCCTAGCAGTTAGGATAATGAAATATGAGATTCTATGAAGTTTTTCATTTTTCTGCAATGTTCCCAAGTTAATTTGAATGTGCCAGGGCTATAGACATGGAAGACTTGATCTTACACTGTTTTAGATCTAATATAGTATTTAAGCAGTGGTCAAAATGGGCTGGTATGTCATATGGGCTGTATGTCATAACGACACTTCTTCAAACATTGAAGGTACATATTGAAGTTCTCCAGGCACGGGTTGCAAGATGAATAGGCTTCACGACTTCTAGACTTCCAATTTGCAATCGTATTTGAATCTGTACAAACTGATTGTCACACATGTCACTGAGGCTAAGTACATTATGAATTCTCACTTGGAGACATTTTGCATCCAATTTAAACAGCTTTAAGTTTTCAGTGACAATCAGAAACATCCAGTTAGGGAAGAAATAGATTCACAGAATGTAAAAGACTTAAATTTTATTATATAGCTAGTTCCACAAATACTGGAGTTTAAGCCTTAACTGTGCCCCACCTCCTTGCTCCTTTTTTTTTATTCATTACTTCTCATGATTTATTTTTTCTTCATTTTATTTAAGTGTCTGTTCCATAACCTATCAACATCAGAGAAAGTCCTGAATACAAATTGAAGGACAAGCCAGCCATTTTTCCTTCTCTGTCACATATCAAAAGAGGAAAGAAGTTAAAAGAAACAGGGAACATCATAAAAGGACCCCATTAATTTACCTCTCCCTCCAGTTTACATTCCTTATTGTTTTCACATTACCTCACAAGAAAACCAGTTGGACTCCACAAGAGAATTATTCAGAGTAGGATGTAGTTGACCTAAGGTGATGCTGATCACCCATATTAAGGCAACCGCATACCATCCTCAGAGCCTAGGGGCTTATCTTTGTTGTCCTTACATAGGTGGGGAGTTCCCAATGCCGTAGTACAGCCAGGATATCTAAAGAGTACAAGCAGATCTGGCACTAGACTTATAGGAAAAATATGCCTTCAGGATCAGCAGCTGGATCCTGGAAGACATCTTAAATGGTTTCTCAACTTCCACGTCTAGAATCAAGCTCTGTCTTCTTTCATCTGCAGCACAAGAGGTGGGATTCAGCTGCCTAATGTAGCTGCTTTTACCATTTTATCTGCCCTGAAGCAACCTGCTTTGCCTCTAGTTCTCATGGAGGAACACAGGTGTCCTACATAGTCTTTGTCAAGTCTACCAGTCCCAGGAAGATATCTCAGTTTCCGCAAGATATCTGAAAACTCCTTAGAAACTTATGTTTAGCCAATCTGATGCTGCCCTAGGGTCTAATGAGACTAGTCTCTTACCATAGGCATCTCTGATGGATATCTAAAACTAGGTGGTATAAATCCCATGGACTCAGTTCTGCTGCCCAGAGGTAACTTTATGTCAATGTCACACATCATGCCTCCAGGTATCCCCACCTGCAACTGTTCCAGATTATCATCAGT
Organism: Anarhynchus alexandrinus; assembly: GCA_008711295.1. Classification (NCBI taxonomy): domain Eukaryota; kingdom Metazoa; phylum Chordata; class Aves; order Charadriiformes; family Charadriidae; genus Anarhynchus; species Anarhynchus alexandrinus. Next base: position 32,823 of record VUYV01000119.1, read on the forward strand.
CTCTCATGGGTCCTGTGTTGTGGTGGATGTCTTCCAGACAGCCTAGGGCCTCTCAAACAGCAGTGGGTTGATGCAGTTGCTCTCTTTTCCGGTAGTTCTGGGAGAAGCCATAAAGTTCCCAGTATCTCAAAGGATGTCTTACAAGCTAGTGCCATAAGCCAAGCTTAAAATGACAGAATGGTCTTAGCTACACCCACAAGGACCAGAATTATGGAGGGCAAAGCTGAGTGACATCTGAAATATCTATGTCTGCGAAATAGTGTTTAAATATATTTTCTTGCTCTGCATTATAACATAAACAACTTTATGAAAAAGACCATATAAAATAATACAGAATATAGAAAATGCATTCATTAAAAATGATCACAAGGTTCCTTTAAACACTTTCAGTCTACTGAACTGTATGCAGTTTTTATTTTAGGGTTTTTTTTTGTGCAGTTCAGAGTGCAGCTGCATTCACTGTCACTGTTCCTCCTGGGAGATGTAGCTGTAATGCCTTTTATTCCCACCGTATTAAGTGTTCTAGACCCTCTTACAGGTATTGTGGTCTATTTTCACGGCATCTGGTGAACCTAGTGTGCAAAGTTCTGCTTGGAGATGGTAACCTGGTCATACATATTTTGTCCTCATTAAATCTTTAAGTTAACATGTAGAGTGATACTTAGGAAAATTTAGAAAGTTTATAAAAATCTTGACAGGTGTGAAATAATGGAGTGAACGGATGAGGAAAAGAACCTGGTTACATTGTAAAGTGACCTTCAGCAGTACACAATTAAATGTACATTTATCTACTGAAAATAAAAGGAAAGAAAAATGACTAGTTAAATACTTCACCAAAGAGTATTCAAATAATTCAATAATGGATAATAGTATTCATTCTTACATTGTCTTCTGAGAAATAAAAGTACCTAATTCTGACTACATCCTAATTTTTCTTACATTCATGCAATGAACAACATTTGCCTTTCACACCAGCATAATCATTTGATAATCACTGGATTTGGTGATCTTCTGGACCACTAGTTCACTGCCATGCCATGTGCAATGTTTGAACTGAGAAGAAGCTTTGTTACAGTTTCAAAAACACACGGACCATGGGCTTCGGACATGGTCAGTCATGTGGAGACTGATAGAAGTGCCTGAGTAACAAGGAAAAAGACGAATGTGTGCTTACAACACTGCTTCGCAACACTGCTCATATCAAGCTTCTTTTTCCTTTCCCAAAAGTAGTTATAAATCCCTGTTCCACTTTTCCCATTTGTCGGGAGGCCCCTCCTTGAGTTAGAGCAAGAAAGCTGTTCCTCTTGCCCAGCTAAGAACAGGACTTTTAGGATTCTTCTTAGGCTAGCGTGCTACTTTGCCATTGTAACCAAGAATAGAGAGGGTGTGTTCAGAAAATATGGAAAAATTTCTGGCAAATGTAGTTCCATAGAAATCAGACTACAGTAGCTGGCATGTCATCTCAAAGACCTCAGAAGCTAAATCCCCACTATAACCCACCCTGTTGACTTTCGTGTGAACAAGTAGGTAAAGTCTCACTGCACATAATATATGTTGCTTCCAAACCCAGGCAAAGTTTTCTGCCCGTTTGAACTTCAAGTCATGCTCTTTCACTAGTGAAAATAGCAATACAAGAGAGGTCTGCGTTACTATGACAAGCAAAAAAAATTGTTGAAGATTTGTAATAACCTAAAAGAAATTTCATACATCACTGAAGACAAAGAAAACTGAAGATAAAGGAGATTGGGGTTATATTTCTTTTTAATAATGTCAGTCAAAAGTGTTCCAGTCAGTAGTCTGAACACCATGGATGAGGACAGATTTACCACTTCACTTCACTGAATAACAATTTCAAAGCTTAGAAAAATCTTTGTAAGAGGAGATGGTGAAGCTTAAACTTCCTGTCAACAAAACACCCCAGACAAATAATGCATTTTGATAAAATAGCTGCATGATCTTTGAACTGGAATATCTAAATGAGACAAAAGGTTTTAAAGGAAGGATGAAAAGAATTTGTAAAGAATCAGTGATACTAAATGGACTCATGTCCAGTTTTGCTGTCACGTTAAAGAGCAGGGACAAAGCTGGGTGACACAGACAGCCTTGTAAACTCTATGTAATGGGCATAGTGGTAAACTCTATTAGAAGAGATGGGGGTAGACTTCTGACTTGGGGGAAAAAAGACAAGCAAGTACAATCAACGCTGTAACCTCACTCAATGCCCAAATAATTGCTTAGAAATTGAGTAATGGTTGGATTGTAATATGGGCCTGATTTCTCTTAATTCAGCATGAGGTTTTATGGTTAGCTTATGCAAAAGTACTGAAGCTTATGCTGCTTCTGAAAAGGGTATCCTGCTTTCCTCCATCCCCATACTTCATCATACCTGCACCACATCATGCTGTCAGGTGTCAATCAGCTCCACTCAGTTCCTTGATCCAGCTCACAACCCGTCCTACAAAAAAAATGAACCATTGTCTCGTGGGTCTACCATCGCATCTGATACACTGAGCAGTTTTGTGATTTCTGGTGGAGGAAAGGGAGAACGTGGGAACGCGGTAATGCACAACCTCTTAAGTGGCAATACAGTCTCAAACTGTGAAACTACACTTTATTTCAGAACTAATTTGTCATGAACAATTTATATGCTGCAGCAGCACAGAGACATTTCCACATTTGGATTCTTAATGTTATGCTGGATTTGATTGTTTTTCTTTCACTCCAATTGATAACTCATTGGCTAGATGAGTTGCTAAATACCTTCTCTGTTTTCAGATTGAACAAAAAAAATATTAAGAGGGAAGTAACTAATATACAATATTGACAAAAGCGTTTTACATTAGATTTCTTAATTTTTTAGGTTTTACAAACATTTTCATGAAAAAAGGTGAATGCCTAAACTTTTGAGTTAACAGTATTATGACAGAGCAGAATGAATGCCATTTATTTGTGTTCATTTCTTTCTCCATTCTCCTTATTTTTTCACATTGTCCTTACTGGTTTTGTTACCCAAACTTGCTCTGCAGAAATGTGAAATGGCTAATATAAGTAATTAGTGGCAATAGCAGGAATGAAGTTTTACAGCAGCTGCAGGCTACAAGAACAAATAAAAATAAGTGTGGGAACACAAATTAAATTTAAAAAAGAATACGCTGTGGACATTCTTGTAATTTTTAAGGATACCTCAACTAACATATTGTACAATTCTGCTAAGTTAGAAGGTCAAAAGTGTGCTTAATGTTGGCCATCACAGGGATTTACGTGGAAATGCTACACAAGAAATAGATACCTATGACAATAAAAATACAGTAAATAACAATAGATTACTTTATTATTGATATTTGGAGTAATTTTTTCAAAACTGCACAAGGTCACATTGCAGAACTTGCACAATATTTATCGAGTGCTTCATACTCTCAATGGCATTCAGAGAGCCATTTGTGCTGCAAAAATGTATTGTGAGGTACCTGGTTAGCAATGCTACGCCCTTCTTAAATGTAAATATAGTGTCAGATAGCACAATAAAGTCTTCCACTCTACCAATGAGAACCAGACCCTGCCTCTTTGAACAACAAAGGAAGTTTTTAAATATCTCCCAATGGCACAAGATGGAATAAATTTTGATTAATATTTTAATTTTATTTTTCATCTGTTTTGAATTCATAGTAATATAAATTTGAGAGTGTCTGAAGCCAGCAGAGCTATCCCAGCGTGAGACCAGCTTGAGTTTTGTCATTAACCCATTTTAACTCTTATTTCCTCATTTAGTTTATTTGCTTCCAGTAATTTTCCTCGGCTTGACAGGACTTAAAGTGGCTGCTTTATGTGGTTGCTTTAATACAAAAAAGTAACAGACTGTCAGACATTCAAGGATATATTTCTTGCCCCAATGACACCTTCCCATCTATGGAAGCGTATGCACAGACATGCATTCATGTGTATATGCATATGCGCAAGAGAAATGAAGTTGAGAAAAGAAGATGAGAGATGAAGACGGTTCTTTTTAAACTTTCATAGACCTGATTATTCCCAACAGTCATTTATATACCTGGGAGGCCTGGTGAGATTAAGTGGGAAGGTTCATCTCAAAGGTTATTATCCTAAAAATAACCTTTGAAAGGCTGAACAGTTGTAACAACAGAGAAAAATGTCACCGCCAGTGCCACAGGGCAGCAAAGGTATCTTTTTGGAAGTTAAAGGCAGCTGCACTGACCATGCCTCAGGTCCCAAGCCTGGAAAGAGGGCAGCCCCAGAGGTGGCCACAGGCAGCGGTAGTACTGCTGGTGCTAAAAAAAATATTAAAACATACTTTACTAAAGTTCTTGCTTAAAAGCCAGACTCTTAAAAGGGTGAGTTTAACGTGCAAATAGCAGAAAGAGGTCATGGTACACCTGGAAAAAGGAAGTAGATGGTGGTGGTTTTTTTTTTTTTAAATGAGAATGAAACACACAGAATTGCATTATACGCTCTGTCAGAGAAATAGTCCTCAGGATAGCCCCAGGCACTGGCAGTACGGTGGGTGTACTTGACAGTACAATGGGTGAGGTGTGTGGGTGTCTGTGCTTTAAGGGAATCATACAGAGGAATGGTGACCCCCAGAGAGGCTAATAAGACCAGGTGAAGAGAGGGAAAGGGGGGGAAAATATTATACCCAGACATCCTTTCTGTTGCTGTGAGAGAGCAGAGGAGAAAGGTGCTGCTGGAGGCATATCATACATTATGCAAGCCCTCGCAGCTGTCCAGCTCCTCCAAACCCTCAGTATGGTTAGCACCAGTGTAACTAACGATGCCAAACGTATAATGAGTGGGTGAGGGATGAGGAGTAGGCTTAGTCACTGAGACACCTTGAGTATTAAAGAGATTTTCTACAGAATCAAAATGGGTAACCAGAGATGGACCTCCATGCCTGCCAAAAGGTGCAAACTTGCTCCCTGGGGCTTTCAGCCAGGAGCTCCAGGGCACCATTCCCTGCCGGTTCCCAGCACTGATGTGAGCCAAGCGATGCCTGGGGAGCCGTGGAGGGCCAGAGGCAGGAGTGATGGCAGGGCAGAGGGGGAGTGTTGCCCGATGCATAGCTGCATGGTGACACGGGGGCAAGATGTTTCTGAAGGGCAGTCATGAGGTGCTGAGGAGGGCTCGGACCCATGTGGTAAAGCCTGGTGCTGAAACTGTTGGCATTTCCCAAACGGTCTGTAAGGTGGTCCCTGGCCACTTCTGCTCCCTGGGGGTGTCTGAGGAGCTGCATTGTGCTACATGGCCCAGTGGTCAACTCTTAGATTTCTTCCCCATTCCTCCTCCAGCCCAGGCTCATAAATCCTCACCTGCGGTGCGAGGAAAAGCCCTGGCAACACCATGCTCCTGCCCCTGGAGCAGCATCCACACTGTCCTCATCCTACCTTCCCAAAACATGATTGATTTTCCTCTGTCCCTGTGCCTCCAAAATAACTCTGACAGGGCCAACAAGGCATCAGTGCTAAATTCCACAAGGGTTTGGAGAGGTCTAACAAAGGGTGATGTTTTTGACAGACAGAAGTCTGCTTTGGTATCAATAAAAACAGAATCTCACCAAAGTAAACAGGAATCTGCTAGCAGGCATTCACCTTATCTGCAACTGGTGATACAGCTCAAGAGCGATACCTTCTATGTTATCTTTTTTTTCCATATAAATGCTGAAAATGCATTATGAAAAACATGTTCTCTTTGCAAAAAAAAAAAAAAAGGTTTAGGTTAAGAACTTGCTTTTCCACAGCTCTGATCACATGAAACAGCACCAACCAATATATGTAAGTGGGGCAATTTGGGAAGAAATGGCCACAGCAGCATCTCTGCCATTGTCCAATTTCTCCACTAATCTGCCACTTATAGCAGCTTCTTACTCTAAAGTACTTCTGCTCCACTGTCTTTCTCAGCAGCCCCCCAAGCTTCCATGATGCCAAAATAATCTGCCAGATGACAACTCGCCATTTCAAAGACATATGAAAAAAAAGAAAATTGTTTCCATCCCCCCGAACCAATTGCCTTTATAGCTCTGATTTCTGCGGTGATCGAAGTGGACTTGGTGCCTCAGAGCAAAGTAAACACATATGTTCGGGAAGGCTTTTAAACTACTTGGCACCAAATCACCTCGTGCCACCCAGAGAATATTTTTGTCAGCCTCACGGGCTTCTGATGTGTATGAAGCACTGGCTTTCAGATTCCACGTGTCTCTGCGCTACAGTTGGTGGTGTGGTGGTACGTGTGACCTCAGACATCTGGACTAGCTGTCAGCCAGAACCTTTAGTGTTTGCAGCACCATACTGAGGCTCTTTCACATCAGATGGAGAGGAAAATATTCCCAGATATTGGCTCTCTCCCAAAACCAGTACTTCCCTTGGATCACACCTCATGCGAAGCTCTGTATGAACTGAAGAGAGAGATGGGTTATTGGCATATTTTGCACAGGCTGTCTGTTGGCTTTATTGTAACTGACGACAGCTCCAGCCTGGAGGAGGCACGACTGCATGTTGCTTTGTGCATATATATACTATTTTGCCTGCTGTTTCAATTTGATTTTGTATTTTCTCATTGAAGAAGATAAGAAAAATAAATAAAAAATTATCTTTCTTCTATAGCAAAAAGTATATGCCAGTTGCAGGTACTCCTGCAAAAAAGATAAAAGTGTGCCCATAGAACAAAAGATAAATACATTTTTTGTATATACACCAGCAAACCAGAATATTATTTGAAGGTAAAATCTATTTAATCCCTCTTTCACCCACAGTGGCTGGAAAAAGAAGGTGCAAATTGGTGCTAACACTGAACAGTATTGCTGAGATTACTCTACAGAGTATCCTCATTATAAATTTGCATCCAGATCCTGTGGGCTTTTGAAGGCATTGCTGCAGAAATGAGACAGGGCTATCATTTGTCAAGTATTTCTCTGGGATAAAATTCTCAGATACCAGCTGACTTCAGTCAAGCAGAGAACAATATCCCAAGTCAGGCGGCTTGCTGGTAAGCCCTCTAATGGTGCTGCTGAGCAGCCGCAAAGGATCCCGATGAGAAGGACTGCAAAAGTCAAGCAGGTGTCAAGCAGAAACTGAGTACTTGGATGGAAGCAAACCATGAAACTCACCGTGTCTGGTTCATCATTGTGCCATGGCAGGGAGAGAGTGAGCTTTTCCTGCAGTGGAGCACAGCTGTGGCAGACTGAGTGCAGTACCCACCTCTCTCTGTTGAAGACCTGATGGGAACCTGGGGCAGCGGGAGCGCCAAATCGCTATTCACAAGTCACTCTTGATCTTAATCACCCCTGGAAGTTTCAAATCTGTCTTATGTACCCTGGTGAAGTTTGTAAGAGTTTCCAGACAGACAACTGAAAGTCGGTGTCCTGAGCAGCTAAAAGGAGCCCCATAATCCAATAGATATGAATTGTCATTGCCAGTAAAATTCCAGAAGCTTCACGCTAACTCCGTGAGGCCTCCAGATTTTCAGGCTTTGAGTGGGTTTGTCCTGGGCTGCCCACAGCTTTGCTTTAGCTTGCTTTAGCTGCTAGCAGCGGTTTCCTAATGACTAGGTGGCTATTACCTAACAGGTTTTACTTTTGCTTAGCTTTGTATAATCATCTAGTATAACTACAGCTTTTATATGGGCAGCATTTAGCAAGCTGTTATTTTGTGTAGAACTAAATATTTTTGACCTTCGCAAAATGATGCGGTGTAAAGGAAAGGTATCATAGCAGAAGCCTTTACCAAGGATGATGGAGAGTGTGGTGTGGAGGAGTACAGGCATGGGATGATAACAGAAGTAAACTACTGTAAAGAGTTCATCAGTGGTCAGCCTCTGGTAGTTAAAGAAATGTATTCCTGAAAACTGGGTAAACTGGTTTTAGGATTAACAAAGAGAACAAGGAAGAAGTATCCAGCATATATAAAATCTCATGTTTATGAAATCTCACATTACCAATGGAACAAAGAGCAACTAGTAGTCTGATGGAAGATATATAACAATAGCCCCATGTGGGGAGCAAGGAGAAAGAAACATCCATCAGCAGCATCATACCCCTCTTGGCAAAGGACCTGGGATGCCGATGACCTGCAACATGGAAGCATAGAACCTTTGCACGCAGGGGGAGTATAGCAGTGGAAAAGAGGGCAGTCATTAGGAAGGGAGTGTAAAAAATTTTAAACTGTGTCATTATTGAAATCCATTTTATAATAGTATACCATACTCTATTTTTTTATGCAATAATTAGATCAAGATTAATAATAACTGTCTAATTAGATAGTGAAGATTTCAATTCACTAACAATAAATCTTTGGCTTTGTTTAAAAGTTGTGTATTTTTCTGCCCATACCAAGATTTTGAGTGTAGCAGTGACTATACTCACTGCAGGATTAGAGTCAGTATGTAGTTGTTGATAAATGAAGAATTAGGTCAGGAACCAAAGAAGGCCTGTGGGTTGGATTTGCACCCACAAAGGTGCAAATCTAGGTGAGTTAAAAAAATAAGCAAGATTATAAATAGGACTTCAAGGAACAAAAGTGTTTGATGTACAATGATTTGGTGCAGCTTATCAGTGGAAAAAGAGCCTTTGCCCTACAGCAAGACTTTCAGGAGGTAACGCTGAAGAACTACCAACTTGTGTTCCGTAAGGCTGAGAGCAGCATTGCTCAGTGCAGAATGGTTTGTCAATGGAGGGCAATGAAAATTAAATTAAGAAAAAAGAGGAACTACGGAGCATGAATGCAATAAAATGACCTTGATTGTGCTGTTCATTTCCTGCTTTGGGAGTACACTGTGATTCATGCAGACAATTGCACCAGGGTCTACAGAAGCATCTGGTCCCAGAACAGCCAAGAGCCCCCAACCAACAAACAGTCTCACTAGCTCTAGGGTTGCTCTAAGAGGTGAGATTAGAAAGGGATCTTTCCCATGTCAGATCAGTGCTATGATCTCAGACTATTGGCTATTACTGAATAACTCTCCTTTACTTTTAAATAATTTTTCTTTGTGTTTTTTTTTGTTTGTTTGTTTCTTTGGACCTTTTTTGGCTCCGTTTCATTCAGCATCAGAAAAAAATCAGATTTCAAGACTTCAAAAAGTTTTCATTTTTCCATCCTTCCTGAAATCTAGTGCCAACAGGTTGACTAATTCACAGTGGGGAACAGAACTGTGACGTTATCATGGGAGGAGCAGAATACAATGGAAGAGTTTTAATTTCTTAGTCCAGGAACTCCACGTCAGATGCTCATTGTCTATGAGGCCATTATAAGCAGCTCTTCTTCCCAACACAGTTTGCCCTGGGGTAAGAAACTCTCCCTCCAGAACCAGAAGCACAGGTTGCCACCATTTGTGCTGATGGCATCGTGTCATTAGTTGGCACATATAAAAAACTTAGTTCACCCAGACACCTGCTCTAGCAGCCAGCAATACTTTTGGTCTAGGCCTGCAGTCTTTTTCTTCTTTTTTTCTTATGTTTTAGTGATTGTACCAAAGACTGTGTACTACTGATAAATATACACACTAGCATAATTCAGCTGTTGTCAGAAGAGATAATGTCAATGACAATGTCAAATCTTTTTTGTCATGTACTTTGGCATAGGCTTCATGACTGTTTCTTTGTTGGCAGTACCGCATAGTAGGAAGAAGAATACACGGCAGAATGACAACAACAGTCATCTCTGGCAAGGATAAGTGGCTTTAAAAACATTCTTCAGGTAATGTACATTCAGAGGGATTATTTTGTTCTGCAAAGAATGTGCTTGCAAGCACACTGCGATGATCACTCTTGCTATGAACAATACCTTTGCTGAGTGCCCTTCTTTGGCAGCGGCAGAAGGATGCATGAGGTCATGGATAATTAGTGCTTACCCCACTGGGTGTCCACTACAACAATTCCGGTTGCACCCATGTGCACTATGCACAGTCTGTACCGTAACATATAGTAGAACAAGATCTCATTGCCTTTTAATAAGTCTTTTACTTTGTGTGGCAGCAGATGTCCAAGGTTTTAAATAAGTGCACTGTGAAAACAGAAAATGAAAACAGCTTGGATGATTTCATAAAATCATAGAATCATAGAATGGTTTAGGTTGGAAAGGACCTTGAAGATCATCAAGTTCCAACCCCCCTGCCATAGACAGGGACACCTCCAGGATGAAGTGTCTTTGTTCCCTTTGAAGTCAACGTATGTATAATAAGTATATTAAGTATATTTCATAAAGGGCTAATTATTGGCATATTGTTGTCCAGTAGGGACATTAAATTGCCAGTAACAAATCCTTGCATGCCTAAGACGAAAGCATATAGAAATAATTATGACTGACTGAACGGTTACTGCTCTAATGAACCTAAAAAACCCAAAAAGTTTTCTTGCAGACAAACGCCTGATGTATACTGAAAAAGGGGGAAAAATAAGGAAAAGTTTTGAAATTCTCACAATCTGTAGGGTGATACTAAAATCTGCCTGAGAACTAAAGAGGGGATTCCCCATGCACAGAAGCCATCACCTCAGTTTGCCAGTGTGGTGGAATTCCAGGTTCAGCACTCATGGGCACATCTGAATGGGCAAGCGCACAGCCCCAGCACATTTTGTGCAGGGATGTATCAGCCCGGATACTTGGAAAGCATGTTTGCATGTTCTCAGGTCCAACTTACAAAACCATAACGTGCCTTTTCAGCAGGGCGTATTAGCTCAGGTACAGCACAAGCACTTCAGGACCAGGTCTGAGCATGAGCAAAGCGAACTCAAATTTCTCTGCATGTACTCATTTAAACATATCCTCATAGTTCTCAAACGCATTTTTGCTGTGGTTGCCAAATTCCCTGTGGCAGCGGTTTTGACAGTCACAGTCAAAATACAACTGTATAATAATAAGTTTTCATGTGGCAGCTGCTGATAAAGTCCTTGGTGACTACATGTAGATACTAGGAAACGTTGTGAACTTCTGCTGTAAGGATGGCATGACTTTGGTAAAAGCTTTCCAAAAGTTAAAGTAAGCAATAATATCATGTTATACACTTCTGGAAGTCCTCTACGGAGACAAGAATTTCCTTTTCCTGTGTTCTGTTTCTTTCCTCAGAAAAATTATGAAACTAATTTCATGATCCTCCAAGCACAGGCCACGTAAACAAATTTAACAATGTTTGTCTTAGAACAGTTAAGAGGACTGCTCAAGAAAAGCTGATGTTTCCCCACCATGAAACTCTCCACTGCCAAAAAGAAAGGTAAAATCAATGAAAATTAAGAAAAGTTTTAAGTACAAGTCTCATCATTCTTTTTTTTTTCTTTATTAAGTGGTTAAAAACAATGGTTGCTACAATAGAAATTAGCTGTTGTCACATATGCATAGCTGTGGACCACAGTGAATTCTTTACATGTCAAAATTTCTCATCCTCACTTGGACCTGAGAGTCTCCCCTTATCAACACAACAAGCCATGACCTGTACAATTAGCTGAAATCATCGTGTTAACCTGAACTTCCCTTTCGTTCTGCTTCCTCATTTGCTGCATATTCCTTCGTCTTCATTAGCTGTGTCTGTAGGCACTTGTTTGTCTCATCTACCTTTTGGAGAAGAAGATGTCTTAGACCTGTATCATCACTGACTATTTTAATCTCATCAGTTAGCTGGCATTCAAGGGCTTTTTGGATGAAGAATCAGAAATATGAGTCACTGTGATCTTTTTTTTACACAGTAAGTCCAGTTCTACAAAAGATTTCCCAATAAACTTATCAAATTATGTCTGCCTTCCCCTCTGTCCTTGTCAGCCTGATATGGTACAGACCTGCACTGCCTATGGAGGGGCAGCTACTTTGTACAAGGGTGACATCTGTTCCAGTGTTGGAAAGGAGCAAGTAATTTCACACTTTTGCATCAAAACAAGGAAGGGACTAGGCCAAACCCTAGTGCCTATCACTGCTTTCTTAAATCATTTTGTTTCTTCAGGGATGTAAGCCAATGTAATGAAGCACGCTAGTGCAGTTCTACAAAGGGGTCGTGTTGATAAAGCTACACTGATAAACAATGAGGGGACCAGGCAAATTGTCCACACCTGAAAATTGCTACTTTGCTTCCTGTTTTTGTTTTGGACCACTCCAAACAGCTGTCATAAATCCAATGCTGAGGTACAAGTAGGTGAATATTTCAGTACAGGAACCAATTGCAAAAGCCAATATTGATGAGGCTGTACCAAATCTAGCTCCCTCCATCCTGCACAATCCTAAGGATCCCAGAAGGCTCCTCATTCTCACAAACACCCACATGTTTGTGTCTCAGTGCAGGCAACAAAAGCCTCAGTTTCTTATTGATGGGCTGCAACATGGCACTTATATTATTTCTGAACTTAGAGCTGAGAAAAAAACACACACAGTAATAATTATATCCTAGATCCCGGACCAGTTGCTATGACACTCGTGACAATGTTGCATTCTGAGGTGTTATGATATAACTCTTATCTGAAGATCTACAGCTATGAAACATCAACGTGGCCAGCCCACTCTAGGTCAGGCTAGCCCTAAGTGGTCCAAATGTCCTTTCTACTCTCTCCATCACTTGACCATGTAGTGATGAACAATTCGCTGGAGTGGATGCATTTAATAGCACAGATGTAGCCCTTGTGAGGGTTGCAAGCAGGTACTCAAGGCCATCTTTTGACATCCTCCTCTACTGTTACTGATTTAATAAAGGAGGTTGAGAGCAACTCTTTACCTAAAGCAAGCACCTCATACTCCTGTTCAGAGCTCTAAATCTGCCTTACTGCTGACATGAATGATATGGCCACATCACCTCTAAACCCAGCACTCACGCAATTAATCTTCCCTATATCACAGCTGGCTCCTTCAGTGAACCTCTGTTTTGTTTTTGGGGATGGTAAGATTGTCATTTTGAACATAATTTACTGATGTGGAAGGAGGAGAATATGCTACAAAATCCTGCAGAAAGGCAGGGAAACTGGTAGAGAAAACCAGATGCCAAACACTCAAGGATTTAGGGCAGTAAAGACCAGCATCTTTGCACAGGCTATGGTTGTCTCCTTTTTCATGAGCCTATTCAGTGGTATTTTTTGGCATTTTCTCATCTAGACTGTGTCAGGTTCTTTTTAATTGTGCAATTCTCTGGCAGCTTGCAAATGTAAAACTTTCATTTTCTATTAAGAAGTTCTTTTCAGTTGATCTTCTGTGATAGAAAATGAAATTTCCATGTGAGCCAGCCACTAGAGAATCTGAGGGAAGCAATATCTGGGTTAACAGACTGTTTTAAACACATTCTCTCAGGACCTTTCTCTTCCCCTTCAGCATTTTCAGCCTGTTTGCCTCTTCTTTCCTGCTTGTTTCTTCAGTGATCAGGCCAACTGTGATCTACTTGAGAAGGTAGCCTGGATGTATTAAAGAATGGCTTTTCATACCACATAAAGATTCAAAATAATCTGACAGTAACAGAAATGGTTGGAGAACAGCAGCCAGGGTAGGACTGGAGGAATGGTGGGTAGATCAAGGCACATTGCACACGACAAATAACAAACACAATAGCAAACAACTAACTTCTACTTCATTAGTTGCCCTTGAAGTAACTCTATTGCTTTGATATCAATTTGCAAGAGCAATAGCAAAAATGAAAAGTAATCTTTAATCTTGTAAGTGCAGTAGCCCCATATTTACTCACATTTATCAGCCTCAAAGATATTCTACTAACTCATACATGAGTTGGACTCCACGCAGTCTGTCTGTGATATAAAGGTGTAGGGACAGTTTGCACAGTTGCAAAAAATGTTTTCCTAGGACCAAAACTATATGTGCATGCATATGTATTTTATTTTGCACGTTACAGAAGAAAGCTTCCATGGATTGTTCTCCATTCTGAAACCTCCAGACTTCCATTTGCAAACTTGCAAACCTACATTATAAAATAACCGGGGCCTGAGTCAATGCTGCGCACTGCCTTTGATATCAATAGCCTCTATTTTTCCTCTCAGCAGGAATGTTAGAATTCACTGCCAGTTGCTTGGAGGTAGGCTGATGGTATCCGAACTAAAGGAGTGCAGAAAGAATAGTTATTTTGTGCCTGAAAAGCATTAGCAGGTCCAGCGGAAAAGAATTCCAAGTTACAACACCCTCAGGACTTTGTAATAACACTTGTGACAACATTGCATTGTATTCTGATGTAGTATGATCTAACTCTTATCTGAAGAACAGGCATTTTGGACTCCACAGAGACAGAACGTGGTACTTTGTAATGACATAATGATAGACTTAAGTCCTACAGGACTGTGTAAAGATCATCAGTTTCACTCAGAACTTTAGGCTAAATTATCAACCGCAGCACAAATAACATAAAATCCCTTCAGGTCAATTATGTGGCTTAGTCTGGGAGATCAATGCCTCCAATTCTTACTCCACTTTTAACTGACTTGTGATGGATGTAACAATAGAGGGTTTCCATCCGGATAATTTTGGAAAGCACTTGAGGAGCCATGTGTTGGGCTTTTCATATTAAATCCATTTAATCAATAAACATTAGACATTAGGTTTCATAAAAAATTATTTACTGTTAATACACTGAAACAGTGAAGATTATAAGGAAAAAACATACCTACATTTTGTTTCAGGAGCTGAAAAAAGTAAAGATTATTGTTTGTAGATATAAAATTATAGAAAGTGACAATTTAGTATATTTTTTTTTCAAGTTATCATTTCTTTTCCAAAATAATAGGCTGATCACATCAACCTAGTCTTCAACCCCATATTAATCTGATCAAACTGTTCTTTTTTCATCTCTGTGTTACTCTGGCATTTCAAAGGCAACTGTGATGTCAAGAGAGCTTTTTTGATAACCAATAACAACACAAGAACAGCAGCCATAATCTCTTATTAACCTGGTGGAGGTATCATGTGATAAAAATACGGGATTAAAATTCTGGAAACTGGAGATTCTCTTTTACAGGTTCCGTGTGACTTTGAGTAAATTACTTATTGGATTACTCAACCCTGGAAATTAATACTAGCCCAGTCTTACTTAACATATCAGTTTCTTATATGTATGCATAATTACATCTGCTTGTGTTAGAGGGAAAAACATGTTTCTGATATTAACTCCTCTGAGCCAACACAGATAAATGAACGTAAGCTGGAGTCCGTTCTTGCTTGTGAAGTGCCAGTACAGGTCACACACTGCATTTCAAGGGACCCATCAGTGCTGCAAACACAAAAGAAGAGTCCCTGACAACTCCAGGTGAAGCCAATAAATCAGGCAGGATAACTCAGGTCCTAGCACAGTCCTAAAGGATTTGTGCTACTCTTTCTGCTGCACAAAATGGAAAGAGTCAAATTCACTGTGGTACCCCAAAATGAATTCGCAAGGGTGGCATTTGAGGAAAACAAAGCTGATACTCTCATCTATCACATTTGTGTTGGGAATCATTAAGAAAATATGAAACTATTGTTATGGGCTAAGAGTTCAGAGTAAGCCTGCACTGCAGTTGTGGGAGAGCTGAGCTCTGTAGGGTCTGTTAAATGCTTTGATGTCCAAAGAAGAAGGGTGCAACAGACATTCAAAGTTACCTCTATTCAAGTGATACTGTTGCTGAGCTCCTGTTGAAATATGTACTGAGCATTGCACAAAAGCCATGGTGTAGGAACAAGGCTGTGTTCGAGAGGAGAGTGGGCATATTTGGCAGTGAAAGCATCTTGTCTGGAAGACTGCCAATTCCTGCACACGAGTCAAGGTAGAGAGCTCTTGCTGGGGTATAGGTGCTGGAGACCTTAGAGGCAGAGTGGACCCCCTTTGCCGTTACAAACAGGGACATTCTTTGCCCTGAAAGAATGAGTCACAGGAAAGCTGACAAAATAACTATGACACATTTTACTGTGAAGAAGGATAACCTGGCCAATCTTGAGTCACGGTCCTTTCATGCAGAAAGACAGCTCTTGCATTAATTCTTGGCAGTCATCAGGTAGTTCAGGGAGATCAGATTCCCCAGGTAAAGGCAAAGACGTGGCTGAGAGTGTGAACTCCAGAGCTACATCCACAGAGGCAGCCTTCCATATCCAGGTGTCCTATTATCTGAAAGCCATTGGCTGTGGGCCAAAAGGGGCATAAGTAAATTAAGGCTCACACATTAAACCATTCTGATGTAGATAATGGCATTACATCATGACAAAACCAGTTTTGGAGATTAGTCCCAAGCCCTTTGGGTAGACACACAAGAAGACCCAAATATATTCGCTCACTTCACACATATTCATGCTGAAGAGTGTGTCAGCAACATGCAGTTTATCTCAACCCACAGAAATCTATCCATAAGGCATGTACAGAAACACATCCCAACATAGTGACTAATCCTGCACCAGCAGCACTGTTTTCTTAGTCACTTGGTGGCTTGGAAGATACCCACATTTAGAACTGAGCTGACAATTGGAAGCGAATAGTTTAATGGCTTAAATCAACCTTTTCTTAATTATTTATTTGCAATCTCATGAAAATTTCCTTCCATGCTGTAATTATCCCAAACTAATCCCATTTTATCAGTGTACACATGTGTGGGATTATGGTTTTATTGAGAGGTGCGTAATACAATATTCAATGTATTTAAGTGACAACTGATTATACGAGTAACACGGTTCCGTCTCTTTTCCTTCACTGGATGAGTTTAACTGTTGACATTTGGACTTGAAGAAGCCGGTGCAGGGCTGAACACCCCAGGGGAGAGTGGTGTTTTGGGGATAGGTTGTAGCTAAGAGAGATAAGAGCTACTTGAAACACTAAAAAATTCATGCTTTTCAAACTACACAAAACATCACTCAGGCAGGATCCTAAAAAATCCACAACCTCCTACACTCTTTATTGGTATAAGTGCAGAATTTGAACTTAATTTTGGCTCACACTACTCATACAAATGAATCATCTGTGGAAATGCTCGGCACGCTGGCAAAAATCATCAAAACTTGATACTTCTTCTTTGAGTCTGGAAGGTTCGACAGCTCTAATATTGGCCCCCATGATGGTGTTTCTAAACTTCCCACTGCCACACTTGAGGCCATCAGTATGTCCCAGGCAATAGCAGGGGAGCACTTAATCTAGGGTATGACACCGAATAAGTGTCCGCTGTGCTTTTTTTAGTGTTGTCGTTCATGTGGCTGATTAGCACCAGCCTTATGTAGGGACATATCTGGAACCCCAAGGATGGGGCTGTGAAGCAACGGCACAAAGCTGAACAGAAGCAAGGAGCTGCCCAAGTCAGCCTCGTTACCTCCTCCAGGCAGCCGCTGCCTCTTGCACTGTGCTGCCAAGGGTTAAATCAAAGTTCATACAATTTGGCAGTACTTACCTAGTGTCCTCTCTGCCTCCATTCTCTTTTAAAGAGAGATTGTTCAAATACACTCCATACGTAATGTAAGTTTATCTCTCACTTTTTGGCAGGATATTGTGACCTTTGAACTGAAATATCCACAGCCTGCTATCATAACAGAGCTGCTGACATATCAGTATAACCCAGCTTGGCAGGCGTCCCTGCAAATACTATAAAAAGTTTTATTGCTTAAAAAGTGCAGCTATTCCCTACCTTCCACTCTTTTAAGGGAGCAGGGCTCGTGTATACTATGAGGAAGGGAACTGCTGTGAGCATGTGGAGGCTGCTGAGGCTGTATTTTTGAGGCTATATCTCATTGCTCTCTCCTAAGGAACAAGAGAAGGGGGAGGGGATGTGGAATGGCTCCAGGTAAAAAAATGGATAGAGAAATGGCGAGACACTTGACCAAACTACGAGCAGGACTGGTTCCTGATGATGTCAAAGAAGATAGCATGGGACCTGTCCCTTCCTCAGGGAGAGGCACAAATGCATAAGAAGAAAAGGCAAATCAGGAAGAGAGGATATTGCCCGGAAAGATCGCCCAGGTGGCTGTGAGGTCCACAAGTGAAATCAAAGGAGGGGTAAGGCATGGTTTCTGTTAGAGTATGTTGGTGCTATAATGAAAAGCTGACAGTAGTTAATCTAGGCATGCATGAGTTAGCTGCGAATCAACTAACCCGTGACCTGAGAACAGTGGACTTGATCAACAATTACAGCAACACAGAGTCCAGGGCAAGATTTGTAATCTGTGCTGAATGCTAAGTTACTGCAATTAAGGATTGTCAATATGTATACTAGGAAGGTACTTAGCCTACATATCTCGGGTAACCTATATATCTTGAGTAGTTAACTTGAGCACTACAAATATTTTTCTGTTCATGAGGAGTCAGGGTCTGGTAGCTAACATCATACGATGCCATGGATCCTCTTCCAGCAAAGATGCAGACTGAACGTTACCTCCTGATTTCTAGGTTTATACCTTAGCTGTGGTAGCAACTATCTTAGTAGTTTCAGATGGACACAACCATTAGAACCATTAGAACAAGAAAAAGATCTGCAACTAAGCAGTAGGCCCAAGTGGGTTGCAAAGTATTGAGAGCTATGGTGACAGAGAACAGGTTAGGAAGGCTCTGAATACATTGGTCAGCCATTCACTGTGACTCGTAAGGCATTGCTAAAACATTTGCCTGTGTACTCTTTGCAGCCTTTGAGGGTCTCAACTACAGGTTAACAAGCCTTGGGCCACACTGGCCCTATAGGTCCTCAATGAAACACTGCAGTTCAACCACTTGTGTACCGACTGTGTTTCAAACTCTCTTTTTACTCGTGCTGGCTTCTGGTTTCTGGCAGATCCAAGTGGGCTTGGTCTCTGGAGGCGATTATCCTTTCAAAGCTGCCAGCAGCAGCTGCTAACAGTGATCCAAAACAACCTTCTAAAGCACAGTTTAGTACTTTTTTTTTTTCTGCAAGTTTAACTAAGTGGGGAACACAGTTAAACTAGCACTCAGGATTTCCCACACCTCAGTTTATTTTCTAGGTTTTACTACTTTTTGCCTGGTTTAGGCACCTATGACATTTTGACTGAGATGAATGGGATCTCCTACAGTTACTGCCTCGCTCTCTCCCCACATTGCCTTCCCTCAGGTTTCCTTCCTCTCCAGTTCTCCTCTCTAGGAAGATTTTTAAACAGATAGATGTCCTTTGATCTCAAGCTGTAGAAGTGGGACAATAAGCTTGTTAACCTTAGCCTGAACCAGGCAGGTAGGCACTTTCAGATTAATAGCCTACCCGTTGCTCTCTGAAGGACTCTTGGTATCTCCCCTGGAGATATCTTATCTCTATCACTGAGCAAGCAGGAAATGAAACATAGATTCATAAAGTGTAAGCCCAGAAGGAACCATTAGAAGAGCTATTCTGATCTTATATATATCAGAGCCCCTTTAATTTCACCCATTTATCCTTGTAGTAACTTCAATAACTTCTATTTGACTAAAGTGAATGCTTCTCCTAACAGATGCTCCAAATTTAAATTCATGCACTCAAACAAAAAAGTATCAAGCACATAAACTGAGACAGGTAAAACAGCCATTGAAAAATAATACAGATGTCTCCCTCATTCTCTGCAACATTGCCTGGCTGTGTTTTGATACAGACCTGACATGTTTTAGCATGCCTGCACTAGTCATTCTAAAATTCACCCATCCCCAGCGTAAAAGATCCTGAAAATTAAGACATATGCAGCACACAGATTAGGTACCATTACAACCTTGTTAGGTAGGTTGCACACTACAGTACATTGAGATCAATAACAAAGTGGCATAATACCCTATGCAGGACTATGAATGTCATAGAATCATAGAATCATAGAATGGTTTAGGTTGGAAAGGACCTTGAAGATCATCGAGTTCCAACCCCCCTGCTATAGGCAGGACCCCCCTGCTATAGGCAGATCATGGAATTGTAAGACTAGACTGGCAGGTGAAAGAGGGCCACCCCAACAGCTCTCTGTTTATTTGTTAGCTCACTCTTCAGCTCAGTTTTTGCTCACACCATCTTTCTCTGTCCAAGACATATTTGCTGTAGGGGAGTCTTACATTAAGCATCACCAATGCAAGACAGTTAGTCCCACATGCTCACAGGGTGAGAGCTCAATCAACTCCCTGCCTTCTTTTATTTAGCTGTGTAGACACCGTCAGTGAGTCTAAGTAGCGTATAAAGAAGAGCTGAGGCCAGCAAGGAAGTCATTACAGTAAGTGCAAAAGAGTAATGTACTCTACGATGCTTTGAAACAGAGCAGAGATCACTCCAAATCATCATTAACCAAATTAACCAAACCATCTAGCAAAACTGATCTTATTGTCAAACATAAAACAGTTTAATACACTAACATCTTTGGAAATGTAACATCTCTGCTGAGATGAGGAAGAGTTTTTTATCTCTACGTATTACAGTTGTGAACCTTCCCGAATGCAGGGTCACACCAGCACTCCGTGGTGTTTGTAAGCAGACACTGAAAACAGGGAGGTTTTGAAAGATGACACACTCCCTGGTGGGGAACCATCTCAAGGAAGTTAATAAGGAATGTACACATGGTTATAACATTTTTTTTTTTCTAAAGACATTGCAACATTTAAAGTTGACTTTAATCTAAGAGATTGAGAAAGGTTGTATTTACGTACCACTGTTCACTTGGCAGATTTTATACAAATATTGGCCTCCAAAAGTTATGAACACGGTTCTATCCAGGTCAGATAGTTTCAGGACCATGTTACTTAGATTTCTTTTCTGGTGGACGTAATCTGCAGTATGATCAATCTTACAATATTTCGGTCTGAGGCATACGTAACCATGTGAGTCCAGAAGGCCAAATCTGAGGAGATTTTGAGTAATTTCCACCAGCTTCAGAATTTTGAAATATGCTCATATGAAACAATTCCATGAAGTCTGGTTTCTCGCCTTCAGCATATTCTATGTCTCTGGCTCTAGGAGCCAAGACAGAATATGCTATTATTCCTGTGAAATCTCTGCACCTCTTATTACTACCTAAATGATATTATAAAACCCAAAACCCTGTGAGGGAATGCAGTTAAGACAACATGTCCATCGAAGGAGAATATTTTACTGACACAGATCACAATTTCATGACAACCCTGGTCTAATAAAAATTTTACTTCATCTGTACCAATGCAACTGTTGGAAGAGGATTCTGCAAAGCCCGTGAACTAATTTATAGGACAAAACTAGGGAAGAACATGCCTGACAATGGAAGGTACATGATGAGACTACAAAATTCAATCCATCTTCTGTGGGATTCCTTGAATTTCAAAAAGTTAACTCCACTAGTTTCTTATTTAAAAATGCACTATTTAATTAATTAAAACAACAACATTTTACTAGAATGCATATGGTTTGATTCCAGCACTATAAATCAGCACAAGGAAAGAATTTGAAAGACATTGTGCAATGTTCACCCTGATGAACAGAGATTTCCGTGAAGTCTCTAATTTCAGGCATCCCATCCAAGATTAAATCAGATGTTAGTTTACATTTTATATTTTATACTTATGATTTTTTAGAGTAGTTCCTGCTGATAAGAATGTGTCCTAATCTAGCTCAGCAACCAGTCTATCAGTATTAATAACTATCAACAGACTAATTAATGTGTGCCTGCTGTGTGTATTTCAACAATATAAATGTCTTGCTACACAAAAGGTGTCAGATAGTAAGGTAATTTCTACAAGTGGGCTCTGTGTCCTAATTATCATAGAAAGCTGAAATATCTTATGATCTTAGTGTGGTTCAGGAAACAGAACAGTATTTTCAATGTTTTATTCTGAATGTAGTCTATAATTTTCAAAACGGTAACCGACTTGCAAGTTTATCTTTTTATGAATATTGTTCTCCTTATCACCAGTACATATTGAGAATATGTACTTCTTGCAAGCAAGAGGTCTAATTCTTTTAATTTATGCTTGCTTTACCCTGAAATAGCTTCAATAACATTGGTTTTTAACAATGTGGCTGAGAACAGAATGAGGTCTAGTGACAAAAGAAAAAAAACATATAGAACTACATTTCAGTTCTGCAGCCATCATAGTAGACGGTCCAGCCATTTAGAGAATCTCATGTGCTTTGCTACATGCATTTCTTGTCCTTATGGCTTATTTAATGTCATCATATTCAACAATATAGTTCATAACATCTTCAGTAACACTGCTCCTACTAGTCATGTGTGAGAAGTCGAAATATGTTCTCAGAGAACGTTATTATGCATATATACAAAACCCAATTGAGTCATTAAAGTTGTATCTTATTCTCCTGTAATGTTCTCGCTGTAATATCCAATAAGCATTATGGAGTTAGCTTGACTGACAAGAAGACAAAGATTTTCTTATTAAGTGTATGGGTACTCAGAGCCTCTTCCAGGTTTGAAAAACACTGCACACTCTTTTCCTTCACCAACTGCGTGATAGATGTTTACAGAAATCATTTAGGTTCCTGGTACTTCTTTGAAGATCTAAACTTTTTAATTGATGTCATTTGCTGGGCTTATTAAGATTGGCAAAAGCTTTAATGGCCTTCACTGGTAAGAAAACTGCCTAAAGGGGAAATATATGTGCTGTTCTCCACTATCATCATGTATCTGCCTCCAGAGAGACCCCAAAAGTCTTCTGACAACAAGCAGGTAAGCCAGCCTCTGCAGACAACATACAGATCACAAAACACTTTCTGCACTCTCAGAAGAAAGGGAGCCCTGCCGTCACTGTTAGACCATAGCAGTGGTTTGCTCAGCACAGTCACCACCACAAGTGAGAGTCTCAGCTCACCAAGAGCTCCTGACTCCTCTGTCCTGAGGCCCGGGAGGCCAAGTGTTGCCTTCCCCAGGAGTCCACAGCCCATGGAGCTGGTAGGCTGCGGTCCTGCAGGGAGCTGTGGGGAGCTCGCAGCTGCCACAGGAGAGACACAGGGCAGGATGAGGAGAACCCTCGCTGCATGTAGGGCCCTGCCCAGAGCAGGATCCCAGGGATGGGCTCCTGCTTTTGGTGCTGAAGGCACTGTGGCAAATGTTCTTAGGCATTTACAACGTCTGAGGTATGGATCTATGGTTGTGAGGCTGCTGCCTCACATAAGGAGTCATAAGGAGCTTGGTGCTGAGGGTACCTGTCCTCATGCTCAGCAGCTTCTGAGCTGTGCTAAGCCTTGGTCCTGTCCCCAGTCCTGCTTTCCCGCACCTGTATGGCACCAGATGCTCCATTATATTTTGCCCCTCAGAGCAAATATGGCACCCAGGGCAACATCTACCTCTCACTGGGGTTACAGGGGAGTCCCAGTTAGGGAGAGCCCTCGCAGGAGCAGCGCTGTGGCTGGGAAAGGTGGGCAAGCTGCCCTGCCATGCTGGGTAGGTGACCTGGGGTCACTTGTGCAGTGGGGACTGTGCTGGCAGCACTGAGCAGCTGCTGTCAAGGTCCCCGCTGTGATGCTGAGAAGAGTCAGTTCTGTACATGTAATTGATGATCTTGAAATGTGACAGATATATTGATGCCCTGAGAGCCTACAGCCTCTGAGGGTGTTCATAGTTTACCTAATAATATCCTGAGTTGCTAAGACAGATGTAGTAGCTGCCAACAACAGGGAAAGAAATGGAGCCAATGATGAACGTAATAACACATCCCCACATTGGAGCAAGGCAGATGCTATGCACTGCAGAACAGCATTTTTTTTTCCTAAAGGATCAAATACATGTTTTCTGTACATTGCAGGGTTTGCTGATGCTTAGTTCAAAAACTGAAGTCTCACATTGCCAAGTTTCTAACAGACTGATAGCATCCTTACCATGTATTTTAAACAGACTTTGTGGCAGATTTGCATTATGATAACTGGCTTGAGTGAAAGATACTGTCTGAACTTGGATCCCACTTAGGTTTTCCTCATACTGTACTCATCAGTAGATCAGTGTGCCTGTAGCACCTGTGTAGACTGATAATATCTGCATTGCCTTATCTAATGTATATAATGCCCCTGTGGCAGCATGGTGTTTGTCATGATGGTTCTTTCCTTGAAGAGCTCTTTAAAAGTTTGATCGTTTTTCAATAGGAGCAATTAATACTGGGAGTGATTAATTAACAGTGTTTAGTGATGTTGCTTTGACTTCGTTATTATGCTCCTTTGTACTTCACTTCACTCAGTATTTGCAAGCAGTGTTTGGAGCGTGCTCTGTTCCTGCCAAGCAATGAGCTATCTGGTCTCTCTTTGTTTCTGTTGGTTTACCTGCACTGGAGCCAGCAAGGCCTGTTTTGCAACAGCTTATTCTTTTTTTTTAAGTAAACACTGGTGTTAAAATCTTCCTGTGACACAAAGTTTTGATTACAGAGAATTAGATTCACACCTTTAAAATCCTGGCTACTATTGCATTTGAATGCGATTTAAGCATCTCTGGCTCGCCAGCAGTGCAGCATTGCATAATGCTTGTCTGCTCAAAATCAATAGACACCTCGTGGGTAACCTGAAAGCTTCCCAGGCACTAAGTTAGGCAACGTACATGCTAACTTGAAACCTCAGAGAAGCTGGTGTCAGTGCACAACTTACGCACAACAGACTTGCAGCTGGAGCAATCACCTGGTTTAGGAAAGGGACCACAAATACAGGGTGTGTTGTTTGAACAGAAATCTTGCAGTCATACTCTTTCTCACCTGTTTTTCTTTTAACCATGTGGATCTTGCATGCCAGGCTGAGGTATGGCAAGGCAAATACTCTCATCTTTCTTCCCTCCCACCACTCCCTACAGGAAGGGTCTGTAATGGGGTCTCCAGGAATGCAGGTCTGAGCCCTTTCCATCTGAAGGAGGTTTCAAACCCAGATCATCCCCTTCTTGGACCAGTGTCCTAATACCATTGGTCTATCACAAAAAAATGGCATGAGCACATCCAGCTGGCAGCCTTCAAAAGGCAGGAGTTCAGCCCACCTGGGCAGCTGTGCAGAAAGGCAAAATATTTTCAGCTTGGATCAGAAATTGAAGTTCCAGAGAGAGTGGGAAGATTGCTGATGTCTGCAGATTTTCTGGCTGTCCCTATGTGGTAACCTGTTCAGCATCAGTTTTCAGGGGCAGCAGATCTCTCTGTAAACCTCTAGATGATCTAGACATTTAAAGTGGGTTGTGTGGCCCACCCTTTGGAAAGCAGGGAGAAGTGTCTAAATCTTCAAGTTTTGGATATCTCCGCTAAAAACTCAAACACTCAGGGTAAACTACCTTGCACATTTTTTTCCTTACATTAATTTCCCCACCATCTCCAGAGCACTGTCTGCCAGTTGCATAGGGACTGAGGAAGGTTACTGCTGAAGGTGATCCCACCATGTTTTCCTGGGACTTCTGCATGGGAGTCAATGGACGATAATTGTCCTGATGGAAACTCTGAGCAAATGAATTCTATTTCAGACCGAGTTTTAGTTTCAATTTAGTATTAAATATCTTAGAGGATGCTAAATTCCTTACCACAGCCAGGCTTTCCACCTCTGAATGCCATGACTTCAAAGGCAATTTCACCATGTTTTTTAAAGATTCCAAATGCATTAACAGTAGCTGAAGCTTAATCTTATATTCTGTACTGATGCTCTCATTTGCCTAAAGTTAAAAAATTGAAAAATGTCCTTATTAAACTAAGATATACTGCTTAGTGCCAGTAATGTCAGCTTTTTGCTTCACTCAAGCAAACAAGATGACTATCCACCCCATCACAACGATGGATGCACACAGTATACACTGCCATAAAAAAAAAACCCCTTTGCTTAAACAGATTTTGAAGCATGAGGGCAATTTTACCATTTTTAGATAAAGTTAGAAATAAATATGCTTCTAACAGAAATTTGATCCAACTTTCTCCATCTCCTGGTGGGTTCTTGGAAGATATTCAGAAATTTTTAAAACTCCAATGATTGTCTGTGCAATTTGTATTTTTGTTTCAGTTTATAAGGGAGGTATTGGCATTCTTCCTGACACTCCAAGGAGAAGTCTTGGCCCTGATAATTTTATGGTGGTCAGGTTGTGATTCTGTGATAGTGTCCCATAAAAATGCCACCCACTAGGAACGGGATTCAGCTCCAGACTCTTAACCTTAGGGTCTGGTTCAACAACCATTCACAGACTTCTATAGCCATTTGGGATGCTCTGAGATGTAGCAGCTGGCCTCCATCTGCAGTTCCAGAGGGCACATGTCTTCTCCAAGTTCTCTGCCATAGCCTTCAGCCCTGTGTGAATCTTGGATGCACTCACTAGGCTGTTTCATATTGCAAAAGACACTGTGAGCTATGTGTATAAGCTCCTGTCATAGCCTAGAAAACTATTGATCTCACCATAAGTTAGACACCTTCATTTGGTCAGCTGAATAGCTTTTCAGATTCCACAAACACTTAACACAAATCATTTCTTTTAAATGTGTCTGTAATTTTGCAGATTATCCTCACCAAAACAACTAGTATTGAAAGAGATGAAAAGAAAAAAATTGTAATTCATGCCTAAAAAATCAGGTTTTGTCTTCCTTAGGGTCATAACTCTTGTGCATATGAATGCATACATATGCCTGAGCATTGGAGCATTCATAAGGAGCAAACACATGGATGTGGACACACATCTGGGAGCTGAGAAAATGTGCTTCCAAGAATGTCTTTTGATTCAGTATGTGACAAGCTGTAAATTTCTAGTGTTTATTCTCAATTAAAATGTGTTGATAACTATTTTTCAGTGTCATATGTGCCTTAACTACTGACAGTGCAATGGGTATAGCAAAAATAGTGGTACCCCTCATTAAGGATGGTCTGGTGGTTTCTAACCAGACTTTCTGGAACATGTGGCTTCCCATTCTTTGCAGCCTTTACTATATGAAAACACACTTTTAACTTTCTGATGCTGTGTATAGTTTTTATGACTTTGTATCTAACTGACCATATAGCCCTCCTATTTATTTCCGTGTTAATCCAGGGCATTGTAGACAGGAAAAGGCAAAACCAGCAATACAGCCTTCTGGAAAACAACTTGAAAATTGGGAAATGCAAATCATCCACTCATATGTATTTTGCTCTGCCTTATGGCAACTGATAAATCATATCATAGTACAATTTCAAGACTTGTCACAGGACTCTGCAAAAAATATGTGTTTCCCTTGTCCTCAAGTTTGCAGAGGGGTCTGAAAATGCTGTGGGCAGATATACAACTAGATGAAATCAGGATCGAAGGCAAAGGGTAAAGACTTTTCCCTTGACAATGAACATCCTGCTGATCTGAGTGAGGAAAGGTTTTTGTTCTAAGGAGTCATATGCTCTTGGACAGACACTATAGTCCCTAAGTGAAGCTACTGCTGGTAAGTTCCTATTGAAACAGACTCCTTGGAAGGCTGAGAAATATGTACTTGGTAAACAAATTAAGAGCCATAGCAACTGCCTAAACACACCCACTACATGAATGAAACCGCCTCAGTGGTATGCTCCCATCATTCAATCTCTGCTTGACAAATCTGTGAGCAGAACAGCCAAGGGACATTTACACATTGTTGGAAAGAGAATGTGGGAGAAGTCAGGGTCAAATGCAGTAAATTTTCTTGCTACCTAGCCATCAAATTCCTCTAATTCTACTGAAAATCACAATGCAAAATATTGCTATCCTTGGCAGTGGTCACCCCTGAAAGCAAACCACACAGCTCACAATTGGCTCAGTTCTGGCACTAGGTAGACCGGTGGGAATTTACTTTTCAATTCACCTGTACAGTTCCTGAACTCTGCTGTAGCATGTAATGATGTTTCCCTGTGGTAGTAAGATCTACCTGTACATATGTATATACATAGATCTATGTACTTAGTCATTCATTTTCTCTACATTTATAGGTTTCTACCATTTTTAAAAATATAAAATTCAAATAAAAAATAAAACATTATTTTTTTCCAAGAGAGTACAACAGACAGTGTGAGAGATGTAATTAGTAACCTTTAGCTCAGGAGGTGAGATTTTCCTTTTATTCAACCGGAAATATTTTATAAAGGAATCCTACAGAATAGCTACTGTTGCTTGATAAATCAGGAAATGGAAGCATAAAAAAGGGAAAGGATCTGGCTGTGACAATGGTGTTTCAGGTCACCGACAGAGCTGGAAACCAAATCTTCTGAGTTTTAGCCCTGCGCCAGCCGAGCTGGATCGTGCCTCTCTCCAAGTAGGCAAGTGTAAGGACTGATCTGTACAGCTCTACTTGCCACCTG
This sequence comes from Anarhynchus alexandrinus, assembly GCA_008711295.1. Taxonomy (NCBI): domain Eukaryota; kingdom Metazoa; phylum Chordata; class Aves; order Charadriiformes; family Charadriidae; genus Anarhynchus; species Anarhynchus alexandrinus. The sequence continues at coordinate 60,889 of VUYV01000119.1, forward strand.
TCCTCTCCACAAAACCAATCTGATGTGGAGATAGGAAAGCTTTCAGTGACTTTCAATGATTGCCCATTTGGTGCTCTCAGAAACCTTTGCTGTGTTCCTATTAGTCCTCTCTGCTTCCTTTTAACTCCATTTCTTTGATTTGTTCCCTTCAGTTCTATTCCCACTCTCCGCCAAGAAGAAACCGGTTTCCAAAGACTACATTTCATGATCAGCTGGCAGCAGCTATACTAAAAGTGCAAACTCCTCACAATACATGATGCTTCATCCCTGCATGTTGCTCGGGGTGTTGGTGGCTGGGACCTGCCCTGTTCCCATGTGTTCTCCAGCTGAAGTGCTGTGGCCATCCCACTTGCCCTTTGAGTCTGAAGATGGGGCATGGGCTCCCCTGTTCAGCTTGCTAATTGACTCCCCAATGTTAACTCATGTATGAAATCATCTCACCTAATTTTATACATCTAAAAGGGACCTGTCTGGTTGGAGGTTTGGTATCAAGTCTCCTTGTGCAGTCAATGAACACAGACAGGCATTTCCAGAGGACAGTTCATCCCAAAGGTCATCCAGAAAATGCGTGATAAGTAGCCCTCTGGAGGTGCCTATGTCTCTTTCTGTAGGCTAAAGACCAAGCCTGTCTAACTAGAGTAGACAAGGTTTCTCATATTTAGATAGCTGTCATTAGTTGAGGTAAAATCTACCTTTAATATCTTCACACCCCATTTTCCCCATCTGTTAACTGGGACTAATACAGCCATCAGTGGAATGCCAGGTGTCCACATTTGTTAATATCTGCAATTATGGGGAGATCTTTGAATGTATACATTTGTGAAGAGCTCATTATTCACAACTGTGACAGATGGCAGAACTGTTTTCCTTCCAGTACCTAAAGGGGGCTTACAGGAAAGCTGGAGAGGGACTTTTTACAAGGGCACGTAGTGATAGGGTGAGGGGCAATGGCTTCAAACTGAAAGAAAGTAGATTTAGATTAGATATTAGGAAGCAATTTTTCACTGTGAGGGTGGTAAGGCACTGGAACAGGTTGCCCGGAGAAGTTGTGGAAGCTCCACCCCTGGAGGTGTTCAAGGCCAGGTTGGATGGGGCTTTGAGCAACCTGGTCTAGTGGGAGGTGTCCCTGTCTATGGCAGGGGGCTTGGAACTAGATGATCTTGAAGGTCCCTTCCAACCTAAACCATTCTATGATTCTATGATTCTGTGTTTTGGGGCACAGTTTGCTGTAAATATTCCCTATATTATGTTTTACTAAGAGGGGTAACTAGGCAGCAGGGAGGTAGGACGACTGCTTACAATGTCTTGACTACAGCTCAGAGGGTCCAGTAGCTGGTCCCACAAGGAGGAGGAGACTGGTCTAGCCTTTCCTATGAGCAGCTGGGTAGGCTTGGCTAGGAGCATCTCCTAGAGGTCTGCATGGGGCAATAGAAGAGCTAGAAATACTGTCAGCAAGGGATGGCTACAGTGGGACAACCGATGGGCTCCCAAAAGCAGCAGAGGATTGGTTTGTACAGCAGGATACAGACCAAAAGCAATGCCTCTGGCTTTCCTGGGGAGCCAGATGAAACTGTGTGACAGCTACAGTAGTCCAGAAAGATGCTGAAAATTACTGGACTAGAAAGCAAAACTGGAAGATGTCCCTTCGAAGTGCATGGTGGGGAGGGAGATTTATCTTCCAACCTTTTAATTTAATCTGTCTCAACCTGCAATGCTGAGTGTATGCCATTAAAGGAAATATTTTGTTCTTAGGTATTTTTTTGCACTGTGATAAATCTTGCTTTTGAACCATTGCGATCTTTAGATGTCTTTCAGTGTGCGTGCTCTAAGAAAAAGCAAGGTAATTTCACCTCTGGCTCATATGGAGTCATGTCCCAACTATCCTTTCCTCTCATGCTATTCACACTGGCAAGTGTGGACCCCTGCTACAACTGGGTACAGTGTCTGATTCAATATCTGATTCAGTATCTGATTTTAGTGAAGACCCACGTGCAATAAACATTTAGTCCTTTGTGGGGGGTATTGGGGCTGGAGTCTTTAAGTGAATTTACAATTTGCTTGACAAATTTGTTTACAATTTGATTTTACAAAAGTAAAGTTACATTTGAAAGTAAACAGAGTGCTGTTGAAATAAGGTAGCTGCAGAGCTGAATAAGCTGCAGCGGCAGCTACTGCAGAGTAAAGCATTTGCTGCAAATCAATACTCTCACTTAACTCACAATAACTTCTTCCGAAATGTATGACTGATAGATGTGCACACAACTGCCTTGAAGCTGATGGAACTGGAATGCCTTAGGCCAGTAGGGAATTTGACCCATCACCTGCAATTAATAGGAATTACCTTGACATAGAGTATTTTCATAATCAAAAAGGTTCTTTACTTGATGTCAAATTACAGGCAGAAGACCAGTTTTCCTGCTCTGTCATACCTAGCTCAAGCCATTTTGACCTTGGCAAAAATAATAGAAAACTGAGTATTTGGGATGTAGCAGTGGCAGAAATAGACATCGGAACAGCTGGAAATGTTCATTAAAAGTTTTGCAGATATGCAGAGGGCCAGGCCAAGGCTCAAACTTAATAAAGACATGTTTTGCAGATTTACTTGGTCTGAAATGAGATACTGATGTGCTGAAATGGGACAACTCTTTGAAGTTTGGGGATTTCAACAGATATTTTGACTCTGCTTTTGCATTATGTATTCGTTTCAGTGGATTTTTTCAGCCTGGGGATTGTTTGTGCACAGTGTAAAGCAGGGCAGAGTAGGACTCACCATTGTACCACCCTACCCTCTGAAGTTCTTATAAACTTGATGAATTAAGTAGACTGGCACCAGTCTGTACCTTAGATTTTCTGAGAAATAAATCCCGTTCATGCTCTTCTATCTGTATTGGATTCCCTTCCCTTTATCTCGCAGGAATAGCACACCATTTGCACCATAATATATGGAGACTCACTGCTCACACTTCTGTTGCAAATGTCAGTGTAATGTGCAGCATCTGTTTACAGCTCTCATGAACTATTATGCTGAGGCACAGCCTCAGTCTGGTGTTAAGAATTATTTGGGTGTTCATAACAGTTTCTTTGACTGAGCTGATGTCCTGTCACATACAAACAGCAATCTACGATAGACAGAAAATTTCAAGAAAAGGGTTAGTGTAGAGCAATTTAATTGCTTGATTTTTTTATTTTTTTTTATTGCAATATCTTCAAGTGGAGCAATTAGTGAATATTCAAATTATTTACCTTATAATATTTCATATAGGCAGATGTTTGCCCCTAGGAACTGCTCAAACAAGAGAATTTCTGTAATAAGCACACTTAAGATCATGAGCACCAGAAGCAGAGTACAGCTTGCATTAGCAAGCATTTGATTTCTGAAGACAGGTGACAGTACATTCATTTTTCTTACATATAACCATCTGAAAATTGGGACTCGACCTCTGATAACAAGTATTTCACTGAAAGGACCTGAAAACCTCTAAAAAATTATTCTGAAAATCCACCTGAGAATATGCATGGTTTTAAAACATGTTAATTTATACAGATCTGAACCATTCAATTAAGCTCACGCTCAAAATGGTTTCCTCTGACAGGAGCTGCCTGCCATCTGTTAAGTCAACTATTTCTATTGCCAATGATCTTAAGTTCATCGTTTATGCTACAGTGATTGAGATTCTTAATCATAAATATCATCTGTTCTTTTCCCTCCCTGTCCTCCCCCTCTACATTTGGGTCATGATTTTGGGGGTGGGGGTGGGGCTTTCTTAATCAGCAGTTTCTGAAAGTGAAACCACAGGAAAAAAAACAAGCACAGCCTGGGAAGGGGAAAAAGGGTGGTTGTTATTGTTGCCTGCTGGTTTACAGTGATTTTTCGTTGACCACAGCACTATCAGTTTGTGTGCATTTTCCTTGCATTTGATACACTACCACAATTAGGAGCGATGGTGACTACAGCTTTGGGTCATCTATTCACTCCCTTTCAGCATGTCAGTGTTTTCCACACAGACAAGAACCTTTTCATTTTCATAAAAGGGTCAGGTCCCCGAGGAAGTGCACAAGACATCTGAATCAGCAATATTTGCTTAAATAACCCCCAGAAGTTTCCTTATACAGCTCCTGATGGCCAATCCTTGTATCTGGGGCTCTCATACCCTGAGAGTAGCATATTTTTCCAGGCAAGCATTTATGTTTAACTGAAATTAAGGACTATTTCAAACAAATTAAGAAGAAAGGATTGTCATGGTGTCTTGTTAGTGTTTTTTGGAGATGTGCAACAAAGTAGAAGCCCAAAGATTTGCTGCTGTCTTGTTCCATTTAACAAATAATTTGCTGTTTATGTATTTCTGGTACTCATATACACTTCTCTATTGCTTTTTCTGGCCCATTCCCTCTCCCCTGTCTTTCCAAACATACAGCTTTGCCAAGGCTCTGCCATCAGGAAAAAAACAAGGAAAGGAGAGGTGAGGACCATCCCCTCCTAACCCCACCTTGCTGCACAGATGCTGAACACGTACGTCATGCTCCATAGCAGCATGAGGCACGGAAATTCATGCTTAAATTCTTGCTGCTTGTTCTAGAGTCCACTGGGTCATGCGTTCATCCTGAAAGGGTATATGCATTGGCCGTGTGATTCTTATAAAGCCGAGCTGGTGTAGATTCTCTAGGGCTGCAGAGGAGTCAATAATCACCTGCCACCTGAGAGCCATCATGCTTGCATGAACAACGTGGACTGTAAGAACTTCTCATGGCTCATTCCACCCCCACCCTGTCTCCTGCTGTGTGTTTTGACCTAATGAAGCAACTCAGGCTTTGTACTGCAATAAAAGATAGCAGGGAATAAGAATAAATTAATTATTGACTTTTTAACCATATATTTCAGGGTTGTTCTATTTCTCTTTGCCTTTTTCCCTGTGGGTAGTAGGCATCTTATCTGACTATATGAAGAGCTGAGTGAAATTCAGCATTGAAGACAAAAGGGTTTTATCAGCTGGGTAGCAGTGAGGGTGCTATTACTTTTGCACCACCAGCTGCTTGCTACATGAATGATTTATGAAAGTGTGACTGTCTGACTTCACATTAGCTTCTGCTGTTTCAGCACCCCTATCAGCAAGGATATTAGCAAAAATTATCATTCTCCTGTGTTTGAACAAGAATTTAGAACCTTATCTTATTGTAAAACAAACAACAGCAACAACAACAAAAACTTGAATAGATTGCAATAAGAACAAGATACAGCGATGTACTGAACTTCCACAACTCCCACTGAGACAATGGAGTGAAGGCACTCTGCATTTCCCGGGATGGGGAAATCTAGTTCACTCAGTACTCTGATAAATTATAAATACACAGTTGATTTTACATCTAGGTCTTGATGAAGAGTATATAGTGCTGGAACAATCAAAGAGGAATCAGAGTGGACATTTAAATTCAGCAATATTCAGTTGATATGCAAAAATGAACCCACATGGTATGATTTTCCAAGCTACTCGGAGTCTATTTTGAAGTGTGTTACCATTTTCACGCCATTTTACGTTTCCACAAAGAAATACAGCCTTTTGATTGTACTGTACAATATTCCACAGTCTTTTCTTCACTGACACATAGCTTATTTACTTAAAATATGTATTGAATCTCCAAAGCTGGATTCAAGTTCACTAGCAATGTGATTTGAACTCTGAAGAACCAAGACATAACAGAGGAGATAAAGCTGCTGTTTTAACATGAAACGTGAATTCCCTCGGCTAAAATGTAAATGCATTACAACTTTGCTGTTCTGACACCAAGGAATTGCAATGCAATTAAGCCTGATTTGTTTTCTATCGCAAACCCTGCTATTTAATTTTGTATCTACTTTGTTATCAAATTTAACATCATCATAATAATATAACTTAAATCCCATAGATAGTATGTCTTTAACCTGATCCTCCACAAGAAACTAGACTGAATTTCATGGTACACCATTACTGCAAGAAAAGTGCATGTTATGACTTCCATGACAAAGATCTCAAAAAAACCCAGAAGAGCTATAGCTTCATGGAAAACCATATGCTACCACGAAATGGATGTTTTCTTCCCTCTAGCTTTGGATCTTGAAAACTCAGATGTGGTTATTAGAAATGCCTTTTTAAAGTCACTGGTAATCCACAACTCCCTTGGAGCTTGTGAGTGTGTTCATTGCAGTGACAGCCATTCCATGTGACCACGGGGTGAAGCTACAGCAGTATTTATTATTATGAGGAAAGAACTACAATTGAGGATCAGATCCCCATAGCTATTTAGGCGCCTAAGGCTAATGCTGGCATTTCCAAATCTGCAGCTGAGTTTCTGCTCTTCCTGAAGGTGACTAAGTTTCCCCCCTTCAGTGACTGTAAAGCTGACTAAAGCAGCAAAGCTGTTTCACTGCTGACTAATTGCTCAGAGACCAAGGTCAAGCTGAGGCCCAGAAGATTCTCAGAAATGAAGTTATCAAGAAATGTAAATTTGCTACAGAGAGGAAAATATCTAGGGTTTTGTAGCCTTCCTCTTTTGTCCCTTTTTAGTCCCATTTCCCACGGCATGTGCTAGGAACACAGGTGGTACCAGTACAGAGGCCGGGGAGGGTGGCGAAGCCCTCCCCTTGGCTGTGGCCGACAGGGAAGATGGTGCCTTCCATGGAGGATATGGCAGAAGGGACAGAGCTGTACATGTCAAACAGTGCATATCAGTGAGGGCAAGTCTGTGCTGATTCCAGTCCCACAGCTGGGGCCAGCCTGCTGCCACTGGGCTGGTCACATCCTACTTCTCTCTGTTTACATCCCCGGGGTCTGAGGAAGAAGGGCAGGATGTCATCCCGCAATTTCATGTTCTGGCTGTATCCACTTGTTCTTGCTTGTTTTGCCTGCCTACCGAGCTTTGTTGGTACCCTCCAAGCTTAGCTGAGCTTTGGTATGGAGAAGGAGTTAACACTTCTATTTGGCAGAGGAGGAGCAGGACAATATCATTACAATGACCACTGGAGAAGTGTCACGTGTGGTTTGGCTGCCAGGGCTTGAGCTGTCTAAGCAGATGATTTTATGTGTGATGGAAGTTAAGGGGCTTTGGCTAAGGACTGTGAACAGAGGACCCCTATCAGTCAACTGGCTCCACAACTTTCCTCACGTAGGTTGCCCCTTTCTCTTCCCCTCTCTTTGGCGTTTTGTTCCTGGACAGGTGGCTTCCTGCCGCACTTGAAAGTGGATGGGGAACCTGACAGCTTGTCTGATGGCTCTGAGAACTGAGAGCTTGGGAAGTGCAAAGCACAGCAAAGCAAGAATTGGGCAGGAGGTAGAAATAAAGCAGTATCCCCATGTCAAAATAAGAGTGGTCTTACTTGTTAAGACTGGTAGTCCTATGAAATATTGAGTATCCTCAAGTCCCAGAGAACTCTCTCCACACAGCTTTCAACCTGTAAAGCTATTAAAATATGACTTTATCTTTTTCCCCATTATCATAGAATCATAGAATCAATTGTTATAGCTGGAAAAGACCTTTAAGATCATCAAGTCCAACTATTATCTAACTCTACCAGGCCCATTTCTAAACTATGTCCCTGAGCACCATATCTAGATGGCTTTTAAATACATTCAAGTATGGCGATTCAACCACTTCCCTGGACAACCCGTTCCAGTCTTTGATAACCTCTTCAGTGTAAAAGTTTTTCCTAATATCTAACCTAAACCTCCCCTGCGGCAACTTAACGCCATTCCCTTTTGTCCCTATCAGTTGTAACTTGCAAGAAGAGACCAACGCCCACCTCTCTACAACCTCCTTTCAGGTAGCTGTAGAGAGCAACAAGGTCTCCCCTGAGCCTCCTTTTCTTCAGACTAAACAACCCCAAGTCCCTCAGCTGCTCCTCATAAGACTTATTCTCAAGACCCTTTACCAGCTTCATTGCCCTTCTCTGGTCCCTCTCCAGCACCTCATTGTCCTTCTTATACTGCAGTGCCCAAAATTGAGCACAGTACTCAATTTTTACTTATTGCCAGAATGAAAGCACCTCGTATGAGTAAATAAGGACTGTCTTCATTTGCCACTTGACATGTTGAAGACCTCTTAAAACTGTTCTTATTTATTGTTAGAAAAAAAATAATTCTTCCTCGTGTGGAATTTAGACGATAAAATTGGTCAGCAGAGGTTTATTTGCGGCTGGAATAGAGAAACAGTTTTATAATAGAAATACAAATTGGACTGTAATCACATTGATTTTGGTAAACATTGCCATCCTCTTCTCTGTGTGTATGTGTGTGCAGGTTAATCAGAAAGTTCGTAGCCTTGCCTGTGAAAATCCACCTTTTTAAAAATGTAGATTTGAATTTGGAAGCTTAATGAGATCTACAGAAATCTTACAGCATTTTCTGTTCAAAGTCAGAAGGCAGAAGAAGTAACACTACAGCCTGTTTCCTGACCTTTTCTTGAGCAAATTGACTTGCTTGGATATGCAAGGCAATTATTAACTCCATAGACAGTAATTACATCCATATAATATTTATTGCACACCAAAAGAAAAAAAAGAAAATTAAAATTCCATGGTTGAGCATTCAACACACAAACACCACCAGCATGAAGGCTGCTTGTTTTTCACTTCTGAAGCCCAGAATCATGTTTTTCAGAGAACAAGCATCCTGCAGGGCAAAGCTTTAGGAATCATTGCAGAGAGCTCCAACACTCAAGCTCAGGGAGCAGCTCATAGCAGTAGCAGGGGATCATTTTTAGGAGGATAACCAGAATATAGGATGGCATAGTTTCCCACTGAGTGTGTTGCTAGCACTGGAGGAGTGGCCAATATTGGGAGCCTTAGGCTGCGCTCCCAGCTCTGGAGAGGAGTGTGCAGAACCATATCTGCCTTTCTCACACCTATGTGATCATTTCTGTTTATACACATCTCAATCCTGCCTTCCTCATACCCTACCCCAGTTTTAGTCTCTATGTTCATCTAATCTAAGTCTCTTTGCCTGGGCTTCACACCCTATAAGTAGCTTTCCTGCATGGTTATTTTCAGTCCTTTAGCTTCTTTCCTTCAGTCTACTTATCCATAACTCCATGACCCTTCCTTATTTTTGTCAGCCTCTTTTCCCCACTTTGCCTTCTAGTCATCCGTTCCCCACAGATTCCTTGTCCTCATCTCTCTACTGTGACTACTGCAGCAATTTCTGACATCTCCAGTTCTCCTACAGCTTGTGACAGGTTTTCAAATGCTGCCTACTACTCCATGAAGATCAAACTCCATTATTATCTTCCATACCATTTTCTTTTAAAAGCTGGCATGAGAAAGACACATTGGCTTTCCTCCTTCCTCAAATTTTATATAATAACCTGGTTTGTAGACCTCTCATGTAGGAAGTAAATTCAACTCCGTTTTCCGATTGAAGCACCCAGATATGCATGTTTTATCACTTCAGCAATGTAATGCAAAATAAGATTTCACTGGGAAGGAATGTGATACAAAACCTAGGCTGTCTAACCTACTGGTTGGACCACTGGGCAGAGGCCTGATTCTTGTCTTTGCTACCAAGAATGTATCTGCATTTGACATCAAAAGTCATGAAAATAAAATGCAGAAAGACTTTTTGAGACTCAGAAATCCTTTTTTCCATCTTGTAGAAATGCTTCAGCCACCATGCTATCAAATAAGACTTTTCTTTATATACCTTTGCCCAATGTACCTGGTGCTTTTTCTATACGGTTACAGAGTTTGTACTGGACTTTCACATGAGATGGTAGGTCTCCTATTTTGCAGCAAACATGTGGGCTAAACCATCCGAGTGGCAATAATACTCCTGCCCTTTACCTCAGTTTTTCCTGTGACCCTGAGAGAGTCTTACAAATCTCTGAATGGCTCAGTTTGGTGGTGCAAAGACTAGTTATACAACTCCAACATTTCTACCAATTTTTATAAGTGAATACCACAATGAGCAGGACGAAGAAGTTGCAATGACACTATAAAGTGCTTGATGCAACACTCAGAAGGCCTAATTTGCTCAGGTTTGTCTTGTGACTGCCCTCAAGAGTGTTCCTGAGGGAATTAGGAGCCATGAGAGTGCAGCAGTTGATACAATAGGAAATCTTAGGTAGCATCCATCCCTGGAAGCACCTTCCAAGAAACCCTTCTGGCAATGCTCATGATCCAATGATGGCTGTGTGCCTGCGCCAGCAGGAATGTCTGAACCATACCCACAGAGCAGTGCTGCAGGACTTTCTGCTTTTTTTGAGAAACATTACACATGTAGACAACACCAGCACCCCGACCTAGCTCTCCCATTCCGGTAAAAGCAGGCTGTGTCTGTGCTGGGGTTTCTGGGAAGGGTTCCTGTTTCTGTGTGGAGGTGGATCCTGCAGACTTTCTCCTGCCCTTTCCAAGGTGAGGGTGTGGCGATGCATCGGTTGCTCCGTGTAAGCAACGTGGGCCAGTCAGGAACGGTGGCACACTTCAGTGTTTCTTCAGCTCTAAGGACATCCATCAGCCTAGAGCTGTGGTACGCACCCACACAGGGCTGTATTGGTGGACGTATGGTTGCAGTGCTTCTCCCAGCGATTTGGCTTTCACCTGTAGTGAGCTCCTCTTCTGATCCTGCTGGCTAAATATCAACACTGGGGTTCTCAGGGAACCCAGATCTGCCTTGAAACCAGTGTATTTGTCACTTCTTGGGCTGCTTTGCTGGAAAAAGAGGTCATTTTTCTGGTGAGGGCCCAGTGACAAGGCCACAAGAAGTGTTTGGTTATCAGACAGTCCTGTATTCCCCTTGCCTGTCACCAGATTTGCCCAGCGTCTGGGGGTGTCTGAGGTGACCATTTCCTACACAAATTCTGAGAAAAGTTTCCCATTGCTGTCCTGGACTCTCTCCAAATTTGGCAGCAGAAAAGCCCCAGGCCTAAGACCCCAGGCTGGTGCTGGAGAATTCCACTGGCCAAGGCCTACAGGCCCTTAAAACTGCAAGGGTGACTGATTTCTTTTTGGATTTTTCCCTTGGAGGTTTTTTTGCCCAGTCAGGTCAAGTATGTAGATACCTAAACTGTGTATGGCCCCATGACCTTCCCCATCCTTCTTCCAGAGGGGTTTGGTGCATGGTGACCGGCGTGAGACAGCACCCTCTGAAAGGCTGCTTGCTGGGCCAGAAGCATGGCTCAGTTGCTGACAAATACGTATCTAGTGCTGCTTGAGATGCTCTGGAGTATTCAAGACACCCAGAGAAATGACACGTACCAAACACAGCAGAGGGAAATCTCTGCCCATCAGGGTCCAAATAAATTAGAGTTGAGAGACTTAACGGATCTACAAATGCCACTAGACTCCCATGTTTATGCACCCAGGCTGTACATGGCATGGGTTAGTTGGGGATGGGAAGGAGAAGGAATTTGCCAAGTGGTTCATCTGAATCCAAGGGTCTGTAGTGAAGGAGCCTATGCAACTTAGATGGTTGGGGACAGGTGGAAAAGTCCACCCTGAAATGTTCTCACTGAAATGGTCCTCAGAAAAGCTCTACAAGAGTTGTTGCAATGTGCCTGTTCCCCCTAAACTTTACAGATCTTTCCAACAAAGCCCATCAGTGCTATCACAGCTGTGCTCTTTTCATTAGAAAAACTAAGTCCTTGTTATGTTTGTGGTTTTTTTTTTTTTTATTTTAAAAAAGATAAACTAGCATTTGCACATCAAACTGTGAAGAAGTGAGATGTTTTTAGATGTGATTGGTCAGAAAATTTCCCCAGCTTGATAAATTTGGCATGATATGGCAATAACTATAACTACAATATAATCAAAGGCATAAAGCAAATCATGGCTAAAGTGCAATGAGGAGATAACTTGTATTTTGCGGAAATTAATATCAGGGAGTTGTGCTATAACCTTATCACAGTATTTAAGTGTGGATGATAAGCGTCTAAATATTACATTAATATTAAAGCCTGGCACTTTGTAACCTATTCCAATGATTAATTATTAAGAGAGGGTAATAAAGTTGTGAAGAGATGATATTTCATTAGTAAATTATACTGTCCATATGACATGGCTTATCATCATGGTATTAACAAATTCTTGCCAGTAATTATGTATTCACCGAAGCAAGTCCTTAATGGGAATTTTTATTTGTTTCAAAGCAGAAGTCTTCTTATGGAGAACACTCTAGCCTCTCTGCTGCTCTCGTGAAGGTGAAGACAGAACTCACATTGCCTTTGGCAGATGTTAATCCACCTCTCCTTGCTTTTCCTACAAGAGAGACACTGAGGTTTCTAGCAAGCAACCTCCTACATCTGTCTGCCCTAGGAACAGTTACAGTCACTCTGATTGAAACTGTCTGCTCTGCATGGCTGCTCAATCTTAGATTCCTATGAAAACAGGTAAACAATACACCTGCAAACAATACACCTGCAGTATGTACCTACAACTGATGATCTGAATACCCTGTTGAGGTGGTTCTGTAAAAGAGTGAAGAAAATGAATGTTTTACTTTTCTAAATAAAAATTTTGAAAGAGATGCATCCACTCCACAACAGTAACAAAAAAGGAAATTTATCTGAAAAAAGTTTAGGAAAACAGGTAAAGACATGCCAGAAAATTGGTTCTGTTTCACCTCAAACCAGGACACGTGTATTCTTACTAGCAAATAAAAAACTGCAGACCTTGAGTTAGAATTTTGTTAGAAGACACAAGTCTGTGTATATACATACTGGTCAAAAGCCATCTTGCTTTCTTAATGTAATTTGTACTGAAGGTTATATTTCATCATAATTATTTTTTTTTGCAAAAAAGATTGCTAATAGTAACTGATTAGTTAAGCAGTGGTGCTGGTTTCCCACTGGTTAACAAAAGCCTTTGAATACACAAGGTCTCATGCATTTTTCAGTGGCAGGAAAGGCAATTTTCTTGTTTGGCAGCTCCCAAATGTCATTTTGCCGTAGCACCTATGTTAGGAATGGATAAAATTTCTGTTAGTGTCTGGGAGGTTTTCCAATTAAATGAGTTGGAGCTGACAGGACTTGAATGAGTTATTGTCTGTTTTTATGCCTTTTTAAAATTTGACTGCTTGATTTTTTTAACACTTCAGCTGGGTTGTTAGCATAACTTAGACTTTTTGTTAACTTCCCTGAAGTGACCTATATGGTTCCCATTTTATATGCAGCCTTCACTTAATGTAATTTCAATAGCAGCTTGATTCCTCAACAGTTTTGTGTATCTGGGCTTCTGCTCCTACATATCTGCTCTGATTCCCATTTAGTCAATCAGCTTCCTTTACTTTAATGAGATAATATTTTAACTTAGATAAAATCCTGAAAGAGTGAATTGGTCTTTCCACTTCAGCAAGAAAGAAATACATTATGTTTGGGTAGGAATAAACATCATCACTAATTATCATTAATAAATTATTAAATGCATCTTAATAAATTATTTAAAATTACAAAGGAGCAAGTACTTAGTGCCAACTATTAATTATATTTTAAAAGAATCTCTGATTTTCCTGAAACAGCATCTGCTTCAGTTATAGATTTCAGTTTCTTACACAAGTTTGCAATGTGTCCATTGTCATTCGCTCTTCAGAAAATAATCAGTTTGTTTGTAAAGACAATTCCTTTTATTAAATGATACCCAATATATGATGTGATATATATGATGCCCTCATTTTTCTACCCAACAGAGAAAGTGTCTAAGCTGTTACCTTGCTTACTCAGTTTATTTCTGTCAATTATTTATTTCATGCAATTTTTTCTAACCTAATCAATTTTCACACTTTTTTTTCCACAGTCAGACTTGGAAAGTAGAGAAAATCCGGTTAGCTGAGGTGATGACTTCAGTTAAACAGAATAAGGAAATCTGGTATGCTGTTATTTATCAAATATCTACTGAGTACCAAGGAAAGTTCTCTGTGCCTGATTTCTGTGCAATTTATGTGTCAGTCACATTGGGCATTTGGTATTATTAATGCTTTTTGAAGTCAGGCCTTTGTTCTTCATCTGTTGCATGCGAGTGAGCGTTTTTTTCGTTTTCACTTGCCAAACCAAAAAACCCAGTTTTGTGGTTTTTTTGTTCAACACCATGAACAAAGGCCAACTAACCTGGATTAGGAATATTTAAGGATACCATCTGAAGGCAGAAGTTCAGCAGCCAGGTGTCAAACAGGATATTGCTCTGAATGCCAAAATGCTACAGCTTTCCATCTGATGCACCAAAATCCATGATGAAGAACCAGGACCCCCTGCCTGTGCAGTGTGGTGGTTCCACAGCTTGCTTGCTGGAGGCCAGGTACGCATGGCCACAGCTTCCTCCCAGCAGAGATGATGCCCCCCAGCTAGGATCCAGAAACCAGCTGGGCTTCTCTCATCCCACATCTTGGGCAACCAGGGTGATTAGGCCTCTGGGATCACAGCAAGTATGCTCAGACATGAATGTGCTCCCTAAAAAAACACTCCTGGACCCCATTTCTTTGGGAAAAGGTGAAGGAATATGTGATGGTGGGGTCCCTATCACACAGTGCTGCAGTCACCGGAGTATCCTTTCGGGCTGTGTCAGGAACAAAGATGTCCACTCTCACGAGGGCCACTGCCACCACAGCTTTTCCTGGAGCAGTAGCTGAAGGTTTTGTTTTTAGCCTGTAGGTAACTGCGTGTAGTAACTCTCACCTTCAAAGCAGCTTTTAGTTTCATGTCTTCTCTGCATGTAAAAGATTGTCAGGAAAGTAAGGACATAATTTAACAGTTGTTAGGGTCTCAGAAAGCCAAGCTCCTTTATCTCTTTCCTTTAGGTCGTTTGTTCTGAAAGAAGTCTGGTAAGCAATATATTTATGGAAGGGTACCCTCAAATCTCAAGATAAACTCCCCAAAATCTTGACTTAAATGGTTATTTTAGCTGCAGTGGTATTCTTTTTACACTTGGTACCTCCAGATGATATCAGATGGTACCTTGTCGTCAAGACACTGCACAAACAGTGGTAAGCATGCATGGAGGTGAGCAGCCTTTGCTCAGGAGAGCATGTATTTGAGTAGATATCAGAGACAGATATGGGTAGATGGAAAGACATGTAATGTGCAGACAGGGTGAAGTTTTGTAGCTCTCAGAATTACCTCCATAATATATATTTTTTCTAAATTTGTAAAGGGTTTCTGTAGGTTTTTGTTCTGTTTTTACTAAAACCTGGTGTCTTGAAACCCCAAAAGAAGAAGGTGCAGCAAGAAGGCTATAGATAGGCAATAAGCAACAGCAAAAGACTCAATTTTCTCTTCAGATATGCAAGATTTTGAAGCATTTTTGTTAAACTGCAGTCATAGTTGGAATTTTGAGTTATCAATTACGATTATTCCTGATGCAATTTCTTTCCAATCATTACCCAGCAAACACAACTGGAATAATGGGTATCTTATTGTCAGTGAAATTGAGCAGACACTGATATTTAAGCATAATGAGACTTCTAGTTCATTCTCAACATTTCTTGCTGTCTTCAATGTTGCTTACCTCAATTTGCTCCCCCACCTTGATAGTCCTACTATTCATCCCGGAAAAGCCTGATGTACCTGACTTCTTTTTACTTTCTTTGGTATGGTTTTAAATATTTTTTCTCTTGATGACATTGGGGAAGAGGTTTGGAAGATTTGTCTGCTTTTCCAGTGTTTGTAAAGCAGCCAAATGTTGAACTGTAGTTATCTCACTAGAAAGTTTAGAAAGAAGTTCAAAAGATCTTAGCCCTCAGTTACTGATAAAACTTAGCAGACATTGTTTTACATTTCTGTTGCAGTGATTATGGTCTTTTTTATAGTATTACGATTTTCACATTCATGTTCATATTTCACAGTTTCACATTCGATCACACCAAATTTTGAAACTTGGTTGGCTAAAATTAAAGGCATTTGTCTATACATAAACACCTGTGATGAGAAACAGTCTTCTGTTGGATATTTATGGACTTCCTATATTAGGTCTGTAGGTAAGTGCAATGGAAGTTAAGCCTGTACTTAAATACTGCGTTGAATTAAGCAATGATTACTTGCTTGTTAAAAATAAATGATTGCTTTTGGTTTTGATTTGATTCCTTAAAATACAAAGGAGATGTCTAGATCTGTTAACGTGTACTTGCACAACAGCAAAATCATCTGGCGCACTTTCTTACTCAATGATTCCTTTATATTTTTCATACTCTGTATAAACTAGGATTTAAGCAAGTGTGAATACATGCAGGGAAATATAAATCACACACTGCATTGCACATCATTTATAGATTTGTGCCCCCATTCGATATGATGCCTAGCAACCCAGAGCTGGCCCAGCTTCTGCTAGCCAAGCCACATGAAGACAAATCCTCTTTAAAGCAGGAATTCTCAAACTTTTAACAAACAAGTCATTAACTGCAGGATATAAGACAATACAAATGATGTCTTGCAGAGAAGATATAAAAAGGTGTAGCAGAACGATACTTCTGCAATATGCAGGTGTGCAATAACAGCCCTATTTTGCCTGAGGCTGCATATCTCATCTCTGTGGTTATAAAGCAAATGAGAGGAGCAGAACTACATTTTGTGGGAGCTTCATCCTGGGATGAAGTGTAATGCCCTGTAGTGCATTGGGAATGCTACTTATTGACTGAAGTGAAGCACGGGATAACTGCTTATGGGATAACTGTCCTAACATATCAGTAAAATTTCATACCTTCATTGATCTCAGTGAACGTCTAAGGTGTTCTGAGATAAAAGTTTGGGGGCACAATAGATTTCTCTAAAATGATGTATTTTTAAGGAAATGTGAAGAAAGATTTCAATAGCCTATGAATCATAACCCCCTGGAATCATCTGTCAAACATAAATTATTATTACCTTGTATCTATGATACAGTATATTTGCTAAAATTTCCATAATCAGCAAGACATTTATTCATATCAAGAGACTGTACCCTGATTTTTCTAGTTATTCAAAGTTGAGATCTCTTTAATGCTCCATTCCCAAAGGACATATCACTCTGTGCTCACTCTGTCTCAGCTTAACAAGTGCTGCTTCTACAAATGAGACCAGTCAATGTTCTGTCATCAGTGATCCTCTGCCATTGTTTCCTCTTCAAGATTTTTCTTTTATTTTTTCCAAATGAGAGACTTTGAATAGCCATTTTCATTTCTGCCATAGCTGGGCCACTACTTAAGTGAGTAGCTTCAGCGAATATTCTCACCATCATTGTTATCAAAATATCCAGAAACGTGGTTCTGACTTATACAAAAAAATGTCAGGGTGAATAACAAAGTATTGTTCAGTCCTCAGTAGTCAGCTAAGCACGAGCTCACATGAAAACGGAGAGTTCAGAGGTTCAAATGTTATTAAGTTCACGTTTCACTAGAGAGAGACAATGAGTGATAAATGTTTTTACTGGGATACTGGATTTAAAAGTATATGTTATGGCTCTTATATCCATTTCAAATTATATCTGAATAAATTGTATTACTGGGACTGGGCAAAAAATTCAAGGCAGTGACCAGTTAAACATGAACAGATGGGAGTAGGCTTAAATCAATGAACCAGTGGTCCTTAAAAGATGCAGGTGACGGTGCATCAAGGACTTGGAATCAGGATGTTCAGTTGGAAAATGATGCAAACTGATGCAAAAAAAAAAATTTCACATTAATGACACAGACCGTAGATACCAGCAAGTGGGCGCTGCACATTTCTCCTGGCTGTAGCTGATATTTTTTTAATTTTTGTTTGACCAATGAAATGACAGCTACGTATCCAGTAGTACTTGCAGGTTTCTTTAAGCCCTGAAAAAAATTATAGACTCCATTGAAACAAAAAGCTAAAAGAAGACTTCAGAAGGTCATTGACTTAATTTCCTAGCTCCAAAACAATGTCAAACACAGTTTCTGGGTTACTTCTGGCAGATACTTCTCCAACTGGATCTTTTCTTCAAAATCTCCAGTGCCAGGAATTCCATGACCTTCACAGATAACTAAATACAGTGCTTAAATATCTTGACAGCTGATTTTTTTGTAATATCTAATTTAAATGTCTCTTGTTATAAATTAAGCATATTTCCACTTGTCTTGTTGATCACTGCTATTGAGAACAGTTGATTACTGTTCTAACAGTCACAAATCTCTTAACGTGATTATATTGTCCTTTCTCAGTCTTCTTGTTTCTGGACTGAACATTTTCTTCAGCTTTTCCTGTAAATTTTTCAGATTACTTATCACTTTTGTTCATCTCTTGGGGTTTCCCTCCAGTTTATCCATAATCTTTTTTAATGATTTTCAAAATGGAATATAATGTTGTCATTGAGTCTCTACCATTTGTTCCAGGGAGTGTAATAACTATGTAGCATATTAATAATTACTTGTATGTTAATATTTAACTAGCAATAAGTCTTGTATGTAATGAGATTTCAGAATGAGAATTGTCTCTTTTGTGACAGCATCTCAAACACAGACTTATTTCATGTGAAACCCCCTGAGACTTCCTTGCAGTGTTGCCAGCTAACCAGTTACTCTGCTGTTTTCTCATTTTGCATTTATGAATGTAATTTTTGTTTCCTTCCTGGAGAACTTTTCACTTGGCCTTATTAAATTTCATTATATTGATTTCAGACTAGTCCTCTAATTTATCGACTTCATTCTTAATTCTGCTTCTGACCGTTGAAATGCATGTTAAACTTCTCAACTTTCTGACATCTGCAAATTTTATGGGACTACCCCCCTATTTCATTATCCCAATATTCAAGGTTTATGTTGAATATTAATGGAGAGAAATTTTTTGCAGGGCCTCCCAATTTGCCAGGGCCTTCCATTTTGAAAGGAAATTCTTGGTAAAACCACTTCAACAATATTTTCCAAATTTGCATATGAAAATGTTGCAGTGGCTGTGCCACGAGCTTTACTAAAGTCATATCTACTATTGTCATATCTACTGCGTACCATATCTACTACTTCTAGCCTATCCACTAGGCCTTGTTCCCCCACTGAAAAGGGAAGTAAAGTAATGTCATAGCTCTTGACAAATCCATATTGACCTGTCTTTATTGCTGTATTATCCTTCAAGTGCTTACGATCTGATAGGTTTAGGAATTTGTTCCAGTAGCTTTCCTGGTAACAAGTTTAGGCTAGCTGGCCTTTGGGTTTGGTCTTCTGGTGAGCAAGTTAGGGAAAATGATGTCACAGTTCTGAGTTTAGCTCCAAAAAGAATGGGAACTCTGTCATTTGGATTTCTGAAAAAAACTTAGAGTTTTGGATTGGGGAGCTGTAATACTATTACAGTCACTCTATTGCTTTCCTGTGCTGACAGTTCCTGTAAATGGTATCTATTTGTTCCATATTGACACAGAAAAATAGAAGTTATCTGAATTTGAGTAATGTTAGCATTCCAGAAGATGTATTTATATTTCCATTAATATTTACAGCTGGTTGTGCTAGCAGTATAGACAGTTTCTGCAGGCAGAGGCTAGAGGGAAAGCAAATAACTTCTTGACCTCAAGGGAAGTGGAGCAAGAGATATACAAGAGGTATGATGAGATCACTCCTTCAGCAGAGAAGTAGGTCATATTCAGAAAACAGATATTCCCAAATTTCTTGTGAGTCACTTTTCATAGTCCCACAAACTTGTAGGTGTCTGAATATTTCTGTTCTTTTCTTCACTCTCCATATGTAAAATGAAAGGAGTAGAACTCCCTTTCTTACATAGTTTATTCCTAAATAACTTAGTATAGAGACCTATATGCTTTCTGCTGATATTTGTGCCATGTTTTATACAATGGAGCCCTGATACTGAAGACGTTATGCACTGATGAAATACAGAATTAATAATGTGAATGTCAACACTGAGCCAAAGGGGAGGAAATTGTTCCTGCTGTCCTCAAACCATTGTACACCAAATCCAGACTAGGCTAGTTGGAGCATGTAGAGAACTAAATTGTCTGAGGAGTGCCAAGCATGATTATACTGTCGGAAAGCAGTATATAGAGGAAGTACGCATGTGAAAAACAAATACAGAGACGTGGGAGCAGTCTGAGAAAAGGACACGATATGACATATAGAGTACAACAGGAGAGCAAGCAAGAGACAGAGAACAACACGGAACCTTAGCAGGTAAATCGTCCCGTTACGATGGGGCATACTGTGTTCCGGTCTCTGCTTCAGTGATTTTGTTGCGTGTCTCTTAGCAAAAGCTTGTTTACTACTGGAGCCATTCTTGCAAGTGGGAGAGCTGACAGGTCTGCAGTGCAAACAGAGATACCTCCTTTTGAATGTTTCACTGCCAGATGCCCGGACATGACCTGGGTGGCAGCAGGATTCTCTCTTGGCACACGCAGCAGCCAGAGGGCTGGGGCAGGCTGCAGATGGGAAAGGGGAGGCTGAAGCCTTCCATGGGGTGGAAAGCAGGACCAAGTCCCATTTCCTACCCTTTCCTGGTTATCTCTTGAAAAATAAAATGTGAACTTACACAAAGGATGTCCCCACGGTTGCAGAGTGGCAGTTGGAGGGACGTCTCAAATGGCACTAGATATCTGTGTTTAGGCAGCTGAATAGAGCCCTAAATTTCTCTTGACTATAATGAGAGCAAGGTGTTTTGAGAGCATGAGAGC
>VUYV01000119.1:81801-138831 GCA_008711295.1 Anarhynchus alexandrinus
GGAGGAAATTGTTCCTGCTGTCCTCAAACCATTGTACACCAAATCCAGACTAGGCTAGTTGGAGCATGTAGAGAACTAAATTGTCTGAGGAGTGCCAAGCATGATTATACTGTCGGAAAGCAGTATATAGAGGAAGTACGCATGTGAAAAACAAATACAAAAAGATGTGGGAGCAGTCTGAGAAAAGGACACGATATGACATATAGAGTACAACAGGAGAGCAAGCAAGAGACAGAGAACAACACGGAACCTTAGCAGGTAAATCGTCCCGTTACGATGGGGCATACTGTGTTCCGGTCTCTGCTTCAGTGATTTTGTTGCGTGTCTCTTAGCAAAAGCTTGTTTACTACTGGAGCCATTCTTGCAAGTGGGAGAGCTGACAGGTCTGCAGTGCAAACAGAGATACCTCCTTTTGAATGCTTCACTGCCAGATGCCCGGACACGACCTGGGTGGCAGCAGGATTCTCTCTCGGCACACGCAGCAGCCAGAGGGCTGAGGCAGGCTGCAGATGGGAAAGGGGAGGCTGAAGCCTTCCATGGGGTGGAAAGCAGGACCAAGTCCCATTTCCTACCCTTTCCTGGTTATCTCTTGAAAAATAAAATGTGAACTTACACAAAGGATGTCCCCACGGTTGCAGAGTGGCAGTTGGAGGGACATCTCAAATGGCACTAGATATCTGTGTTTAGGCAGCTGAATAGAGCCCTAAATTTCTCTTGACTATAATGAGAGCAAGGTGTTTTGAGAGCATGAGAGCATGTTTTAAGATTCCAAATTGGTGTGTCAACAATATGAATCAAAGCTGAAATGCTGTGTAAGAGGCTGAGGAAATGTTGCTGAGTAATGCAGGCCTGGTCTGCAGGGATGGCCTCCAAAGGCACCCAGTCTTGTCAGTGCAGGTGGGGAAATTCGAATCATCTTCATCTGATTCACCTCTCAGGCAGTATGGGTAGATGACAGCAGTGATGTTGGTGGAACTACAAACCAAAAATTAATGCACCAGAGGAATTATGGTACTTCCTGAATTAGGAGAGAGTTAAACCAGAGAGTGCACACCTGTGTGCAGGGGAAGCAGCCTCACACCCGCACCCCTCAAACTGCACCTCTGGGGGATGACACAAGGATGTCCATCTTCCCGTCCACATGATAACTGGAAGCAAAACAGTTAATACTCTCCTTGAACAAAATACCCAACACAGGTGCTCACATGCTGGGATTGCAAAAACAGCCAGACAGGAGGGAGTGTGACTGAATTCAGCTGCTGTAAATTACGGTAAGAAAAAAACAAAGAAAAACCCCACAACTATACACAGTCACCAAAGCTTTCCTCCCTAGGTTTTGGGCTGAGTGAGAGCTAGGAACTATCAGGAGACAGTTAGGCAGAAGGAAGCTTCTTTGGTCTTATTTTTTTAGCCCTGGATACAGGATGAATGTTTGCTGTCATTTGTCTCAGCCCAGGGCTACAGGTTATTCTAAATTTAGCCAACCTATTGCCAATCTTCAGAGCAAATAGTACACATTTTATCTGAATATTTGCATCATTCTCCAGCACATTCTGTGATATGGTAGTACCATTTATTTTTTTAAATTGAAAATTAGGTATTAATTTATACTAAAACCTGTAGAAGACTGAGATGACAATACCTGTTATGACACAAGAAGCACATAACAAATGACCCTGCTAGATGGATCCAGGTTATGAGGTGTTACCTGGATTCTGGATGCTGAAGTACTATCAAGAACCACACAGTAAACACACTGTCTAGCCTGGAAAAGTGATGAGGAAGGACTGGGTAGAAATTAAGCCTGATAAAGAAGCTAAGCAGAGCAGTAAGATTTACCTGAATTTAATGCAAGAAGAAATTGAGTTTCCGTAAGATAAAAAAATGAAAACTAAAAAAAGTTATATGTTTACAGTTAACGTATTTCCATAGGAAACTTATTTATGTATTTTTATCACCATGTTTGATATTTAGTAAGACTGAAAACAAAAATTAGAAGCTAATATAAATGAAGAGTAATGACAGCTGAAACAAAGCACTCTTGCTACATATATAGATATAAAAATGTATGCTACATATTTGAAAGAGGACAACGGATCCAGCTAATGTTAACTATTGGAGATTTGACAAGCTTTTTGGTGAGGAGACCATGGTATTAAATGATAGTTAAATTTTAATATAAAATCCCTGATAACTGCTCGAGAAAAAATATGAGAAGAAAAGATGATATGATCTAGTATTGCATGTCTGTGTGTCTTTTAGTGCACTAACCTGATCATTCTGGACAATCTGCCTCTTGAGCTTACCTAATTCATAGACGGTGACTGGCTAATAGCCACTTGAATCAATTTTCACAATGACCTAACAAAAAACCCAAAACAAACACCACTGCATCTCTGGGCTAAATGTACATCTAAGTGTTCATTATATATGCTTGTGTAATGTATATTAATTATAAAAACCCCAGATTAAACAAGAGTTTCAAAATGGGCAGACTGGTTAGAATTGAGATGTACTGGAGGCTTTCTTTGTCACAAAGCACTTCACATGCCGGCTTTACTGCTCTTCTAATATGCTAAGCCTGCAGTTCATTCAAAATGAGATTTTAGTAATGTATTTTTCTGCTAGAAAAAACCCACAGATTTGCGATATTTCTCACAAAATAATGGCTTTTGAGAGAAATGTATTTCATATGACTAAAGTTTTACAGAGCTTGCCTAGAATCAGTAGCAATTGCAAAGATTTAATTGGGATTAGTGATGTTTTATCTCACAGAAATCCATTAAGTCTTGTTTGAAGCAAGAAATTCATAAATTCTTAGAGGTAAAATTGCATTATGTATTTTTGCTGTAAGTTCTCCCTTAATCAAAAAGCAATATTAGTCCCAGTATCCTTAAACTAAGCAATTCCCTTCATATTTTATTACTGTACGTGCTACCATTCTTTCATTCAGCCTCAACATGGCTTGCAAATCATGGAAATAATATTATCTTCATTTTTCATAACGGGAATTTTTCATAATGGGAATTGAATCACAGAGAAAATAAGTGGTTTGTCCAATCTGGAACTGGAAGGCCATGGCAAGGTCAAGGATCAATGCCGAACTTTCTGCTGTGTAAAATCAGAGCGTGCAGCAAGTCCAGGAAAACGTGACCATTAGGGGTTGAATGAGGGATGTGAAATTACTAAGGCAATGATGTTGCTGACCAGCATACTTCAGATTTTGAACTTAACATTGTTGCTTTACAAGTGGGTATTTCAGCTTAGAAACAAGGAAATCCAATTCCTGTGGGAGAAGAAGGAGAATCAGACTGGGTATAGCTCATGGTATATGTTGGGTATCTGTTTATATTATGGTCATATATACTCTTTGGGTCTACTGTGCTTAAAACTGACTTCTGTCATCTCTGACGAGTATCACTCCCATGAGCTTGGCTGTAAGGAATAGTATATTCCCCCCAGTATCTTCTGTACTCTGCTTTTTATGGTTTTTTACTAGCCTGAGTAATGGAATAGGTGTTCACACCAAAATTTAAATGATCAAGAGGCAGATGAGTAAAGCCTTGCTGAGAGGAATGGGCAAGTTCAACTCTCAGAGTTATTCTTGTTTTCAACCAGCTCGCATAGTCATGTCTGGCTTGAATGAGTCATGGGTGAGTCTTTTCAGAGCTGTGGCAACTGGAGACTTATTTTCACGACTTCTTTTTGGCAAAAAGAAATAATTAGATCATTTAGTCTAACTGATCTGCCTCTTACTGTGCATCAGCTATAAAAATCCCCTGCCCCATTATGTGGCTGCACAAGTACTTGTAAATAATTAAATTTGAAAGTCTAAAGTTGGGAGTGTAACCTTGACCTCCAAAATGGATACAGCAGATAAAGGATATGGGCATTCTGACCTATGTGATACAGAAACAAATTACATTGTTTCTTGTCTTATCACAAATATAGATCTTCACATGAATCATAAAAACTACTTAAACCTCCTCCCTTAAACCAAGAAAATAAAAATTAACAAAACTGTCAAATTTATATCAGTTCCACAGTGTGTATTAAGTGATACATATTATTAATTGGTTGTGGAAGTTTATGCAGCTCCACCCTGGAATGACAATTCTTTTATGTCTCACTCATTTCTTTTCAAAATGCAACCAGAGAAGACAATATGCCTGGGCTGATGGTTTTTACCCTTCGCATCACACCCTTCTGGTTGGTACACTTTCCTAGGAAGTGCAAGATCTAGACGCAAGTTTACAGTTTGACCCTACTTCTTAGGTTACTGTCATGTCCAGCTGAAGGCAAGCTCTGTAGAGATACCCTTGTCCCCCTGTTATGTCGGATTGTACAGCAAAACTCATGGTGTTTATGAACTAGAAAGGGACAGGAGAAACCAGGTGTGTCTCTGTAACCAGGCTGTTATGGCACTCAGTTACAACTTGTAAATGCCAGTTTAGATTCTTTGCTCCCAAGACCATTTTTGTATTGTGTGTCTGATAAAAGCCAGCAGTGACCTAGAAGTAGAGGCTGCAATTTCCAATGTGTGCTTGGCTTGCCCAGAGCACCCACAGCATGTGGTTTCTCATAGAGCATGGCAGCATTTCTGGATCCTGCTGGGGCTTTGGTCAACATTACGTGCCTGCCCACTCATGCCCATGTGCAGATGCTCATAGCCAGAAGCAGAGCAGGAGGCACCCTGGACCTTGCAGGTCCAACAGGGACCAATCAATTACTTCAGCTGTTCTCAGAGGCGAGGTAAAGGCTGAGCAGTAATTCAAACATAGCTATCCAAAGTCTTGCCTCAGGTATATGCAGTATCCACAAGGGTCCCTGGCATTGGAATGCTTATCTCTGCAACACCTAGGAGCTCCTGGGAAAATATTTACACAAAAATCCCTTTAAATAAAAGAATAAAGCCTTCAGAATTAAGCAGCTTCTCTGTGGATTGCCCAGCAGTAGTTCAGCATCCCACTAAAGCAGTTCAGCATCAGCTAAATATCTGTGTAGAGATTACCAGAAGGTCTGGTCTTTAGGCCATTGCCTCATTGTGCTACCTAGAACATTTGTTATATATAGAATGAAAAGAAGCTGGTTCTTCATATTTTTTCACAAGATCATGCTGGTAATAAATGTACCTGTCACTGCTACCAATTCATTTTTCAGTTTGTTTGCCAGTGCTGCAATAATTTTTATGAACATGGCGATTTAAAATATGAAACTTTCACTAGTTGATTCAATAACAGTTGTCCTTAACTTGCTCTCTCTTTTAACTTGCTTGGCAAAATTGTACTAAAAGATAAGCTAAGCATTAAGCATAATTTTGCATTAAGTCTTAGCTTAGAAATGTGCTTCTTTCGATGTACATTTGCTTGCTCATCCTGTATAGTAATACTCATGAAAACACACCACAGGTTTATTCCATCAAATTGAAATTATGAAAGTAATTCAGTATATTATAATTCCAGACTATTACTCAAACAGGGTTTTGTGGGGTATGGGGTGGGGGGAGGTTGTTGGTTTGGATTTTCTTTAGCCAGAGAGTGCAGCTAATCAGAAGATTAAGCCTCTTGAATGGCATTTTCTATATGTTCTTCCATGTCTGACATGAGTTGACCCACAAGCCTAAATATGCTGCACGTGCTGCTAGTCATACCCCATAAACTAGGCAGACTCCAGTAATGAGAAGAGGATATGTGAGTCCAGCTTGTTAGAAGGTTAGAAATGATAGCCCCATTTCTACAGGGTGAGAGTGCTATTTGGCTTATCCTTTTATAGGAAATCTTAAAAAAACCCAAACAATTTAAATAATGCCACTATTAGATGTGCTAGGTATTCTAGCCAGGTTATAAGAAAACATGCCCCTTATACCTTACTATTGCCCAGGCTGCTGCAAGTGGACACAGCTGATGGACCTCATCTTTTCAAGCTATTTGGGTCTACATACTTAGATCTAGACCTGAAGGCACACTGTGAAGCTTCAATTCTTTGCCTAGCATCCTCTGGAGATAGGTAGAACACAGTCAACCTAAACACTGAAACACCATTTCTTTCTTAAGTGTGATCTTCTCCTAGGGGTCTGCAGGTACCTGCATGGGCTTGCTTGTACATGGCCATAGAATCAGACACGAATCATATTTGATCTTTGTTGGCTGAAGACATTACCATCAACCCTCACCACCACCTTTCCCCTGGAGAGTGCTGCTTACTCTGTTCTGGTGGTACCTTGTGCATGAGGCCTCTCTGACTCATTTCCATCTGAATGAGGTGGGCAGTTAAAATAGTTCACCTTCGCTAAGTGTCCTCATTTTGATGGGAATGATTTCATGAATGGCTCTGAGGAAGCATAGCTGACAGCAGGGGCCACCAACCAACAGCTGAGACAGTGCAGGCGAAGGGAAATGGTGATTTCTTTAGCTCAGCCAGCCAGAAATGGGCATAATCAAGCACTAACACCGCAGAACTAATCAAATCTGAAGTGCCCCGTTACTGCGTTGGTGGTTTCTCACCTCTCCAGGCCAAGGCAGCTGTCAGGAGCACAGTTCAACAGGCGTACCTTTGGCAAGTTAAGACATGCGGCCAAAATGCAACTCATAATTTGTCACTGTCACCGTTGCCATCGCAGCAGTCTGTATTCTGGTTGAATGCAGCCTTCTTTCAGATTTATTATAATACAGTGGAAAAAACCCACAACTGAACAGTTTGCAAATGAATAAAGGAAATTTGAGAATTTCATGTTTCAGATGGAAAAGGAAAGAGAACTGTATTAATTTGAACTTAGTCTTCAAGCAAGTACAAACAAGGTTTGCGGGTGCTGATAATTCAAAACATGAGGGGATTAGTCCTAGAAAAGGAATTAGAACTAAATCATAGTCATCATTCAAAACAGGGCATAGAGGAAGGTTTAAAAGTACATTTAATTATCCAAACTTTGTGGATTATATAGTAAAATTAACATGTAATCATGTTCAAAGGCTGTGTTTTAAGTTAACAAATTAAGTTATATTTGAAGAAATGATAAATAGATTACAGTTCTACTGACAGAGAAAATTATAA
Organism: Anarhynchus alexandrinus; assembly: GCA_008711295.1. Lineage (NCBI taxonomy): Eukaryota > Metazoa > Chordata > Aves > Charadriiformes > Charadriidae > Anarhynchus > Anarhynchus alexandrinus. The sequence continues at coordinate 88,852 of VUYV01000119.1, forward strand.
CATGCAGTACTTTTGCTCTTTGATAGTCCTTTTTAATGCAGCAGAGGGATAGGAACCTGCCCACACAGGAATGAGCTGAGTCCCACAAGGAAAATCAGCCACAGGAGGCAGCTCTGCTCTGACTCGCCCCTTAGTGACTGCCTGGGGCTGCTCCAGGAGGCTGCTCAGAGCATCTTGAGGTGGGCTCCCACTCTGAATCGTCCCTGGGGGAAACCTCTTCCTTGATTATAGAAGAAGCCTTAAGAGATTAGACCCTCACAGCTAAATATAGACTTCATCAACAACCTTCCTAATTCCCTTTTGTTTTTCTGACTACTGATTGTGTCTTACTGTCCAGTGTGTTCAAACATATTCACACCTCTCTCTGCACTTCCAGAAATGCAGATATCTCACAAGAGCTGTGATGTATTGCACATTTAGAAGAGGAAACACTCATATCTTGGGAAGTTTGTTGCAGAAAGACAAGTAATTCGGTGTATTAAATAAGGAGAAATCACAACAGGCTACAAACATCCTGTTGATATCCGTCTGAACTATTCCTGGCACAACACTTATCTCTCTTCTATTTCTTCTTGGATGAAACTCCAATTGCAGAGCAGATGGGAACAGAAAGCTCTGTAATTTAGCTTCCAATCCCACCTTGCTCAAGAAAGAAAATAAGTGAACGACAATTACTGACCAACGTCTTTTTCCTGTAGTCCTTGAACATTATTGAACTAGAAAGAAGATTAAGAAAATAGAGAAGTCAGGAAAATAAGATCATCTACACAGATGATTATATATACTCGTTTGCCTTCTTCCGCTTTTAATTTTGTTATTAAAAGAAAAATGTTTCCATCAGTACAAAATGGCTGTAAGCTGTTTGAACAGTGACTAATCAGAAATATGGAGTGTGATACATCCTAAACTCAAATAAAGAAATCTGATTCTTCTTTTTCTTCCTTCACCTCCCATTTATCTCTCTTCCTGTACTCTGCTCCACCTTCAGGAGTTTCCTTTTAATGAAAGGGCAGAATATTTCAGAAGCAGAGGTTACGTTCTGTCATGTCGTTTATCTGTAAGTCCAAAAGCCTGACATTCTCTCTTGAGAATGAGTTATAAAACACTTGCAGAGCTGGACATGCATCTGAAACCAATTTGAAGGTTCCAGAAGGTTTTTCTTTGATGCCACCAATTACTTCCTGCATTTTATTATGTCTTTGTTGCCCTTCACTTTCATAATTCCCATAGGCATCAGCAAATAAGGTTTAAATTGAAATGTATTTGCCTAAACAGACATTTTCTATCTCAATTTACTTGTGACAAGCCTAATGAAATCATATGGACAACGTGTATTTGTATACCAATTAGCTTTCAGAAATTGCCTGCTTATGTCCAAGAAAAGTTAGGTAGTAGGCTTCTGAGGTGTCGGAACATCTGGACAATATATGATTTGCAGCATCCATCATTAGCTATCTGCATATTCACATTATAGGACCGCTTTCTGTTTCTTTGCTTCCCTGCATTATTGATCATGCAGTATCACTCAGAGAATGTCAGAAAAGCCAGAAAATGGGTTTTGTTTCCTGCTGCCTTGAAGAAACCGCAGAAGGAACACGGAGTGCCACATGTAGTACTTGTATCACATATTGATGTATGCAAAAAATGGCCACATCCCCTACCAGCAACAAAAAAACAAATTACTGACAATTTAAGAATATCCTTTTGGCATGACCTTTGTGTTTGAAAGTAAAACAAAGAACAGAGAAGAGGGAAGGAATTAAGCTAGAGGGAAGGGTACAGTTTCTACTTAAGCAAGTATAGTATGTTAGCTGATAATTTGCAGGAATGTATAAAGCATTAGAATATAGGTTATTCTTCATTTCCTGATGCCTTGAAGACTATCCCATGCCTAAAAAGGAGGAGGTATTTTTCTAAGTAAGACAAAAGATGACTGTGCCTTGGCTAAAGCAGAAGACAATCAGACAAAACAATACAAATATCCAAAGCAGAACCAGTTTTTAAATAGACGTACTTGCTGCATATCCACTGTTTCAACCTTGTACAATAGAGTGCTATGATAATAAACCCTTTCTAGTCATCTGCCTTTTTCTGCTCAATGTTGCCAAAATTCTCATCAGCCAAACCTTATTTCTTTTCCCTTAACTATTCTGTAACTAGATAACATTTTAAATGCTGTAGAGTTTCTTGTTGGTTTTTTTTTTTTACATTATATGTTTTTAATTGATTTTTCTGTTTGCAAGGCAAAGGTCTAGACAGGCCTATGCATCCATGAGTTATTAATGCAAAAAAAATATTATTTAGAGAACAGGACTGTAATGTCAAGGGATTTTAAGAATTGTGTATATTCATAAAGTGATCCTGAGGCTGTGAGTAGGTCAAGCTGAAGAGAAAAAAGTAAAAGTGAAAGGTCAGGATACAAGTTAATTTTGCTACAAGGTTTTCCATTATATGACAGATACATAGTGTTCAGGAAGGGAAATATACGTTATAAATTGTTTACTTGCAATACAGATCATTTGTCCAAGAACTCCCAAAGAATTCCCATTTTGAAATACTTCTCCTTCCCCTGGAAGCAAAGGCATTGTTTATGAGTTACATAGTAGAATATTTTTTCTTTTGGACTGTAATAGGAATGTCTTTGGGTGATCAGCTGGCAATCAGCTATCTCTACATGTTTGTTTTATACTCTAATTATTGGTTCATCACATGCCTGGAAAAAAAGAATGAATAGAAAACTGATGTGAAGATAACACATTCTGTAAACAGGAACCTATGCAATAGTTTCTAATTCCATTTACATTAATTTAAACCAGACTCCATCCTCTAACTTCAGAAGAGTATTACAAATTCACTGGGGTGTAGCTCAGCATCCAGCCCTGAGCTTTTAGAAATAAATGGCTTCCATTTCTGTGATACGATGACCAGAATTTTCTGATATTCAGGGGACTTGAGAGTTAACAGCCTAGAGCAAAATCAGTAAGGCATAGATCAGAAAGGTAATGTGTTTTGGCTTATGGAAATAATAGAGCACACATGCTGGAAGGGATCCCAGGGACTGCACATACTCTGCCCTTGTTAATTTTTCACGGCATTTTGCATACAAATGTACACATACATCTCACTTGGTGAGAATTGTTTGTGCACGTAGAAATGGCACTTCAGCCTGGAAGCCTTTGTAAGCCTTCACTTTTCTTTAAATTCAAAAGTACTATTCATAGGAGTTGAGAACAGCACATTACACAACCTCTGTGGCCAGCCTGTGGGTCACTGATGCAGCGATCTCTCCTCAGCCGCTCTCTGCTGAAGCAGGTGGGCTGCTGATTTTGGAAGAGGTGTGCTTGCACACTGGGGGATGCTTTTAGACTGTTGGGCAGTTGCTCCTTTAGGCTACGTGAGAGGTAGCAAAAGGTACCGTCTCCAATACACAGGCAGCATTGTGCACTTGCTGTTCAAGCACCCAGGTTCCCAGAAAAGGACTTCTCTGACCACATGTAGACATTTATTACATGTACAGCCTAATGTGAACTAGTTAGTTAGACCCTCTCTGGTCGGTGGACAAGAACCAGCACTTCCAGGGTGTTAGGAGCTGCTGAACCCAGCAGCCTGACAGAGGCAAGGCTGCTGCAGCTCCGTGTCCCCAGGTCCAGCCAGTAGTGAGGCGGAGCATATGTTCCAAATAAGCTTATATGTGCACACATACACAGAATATGTATGCCTACATTCATGGGAAGCCACATAAATCAGCAGAGACAGAAACTACAGAACCCACACAACACAAACAGCACCAATGTCCTGATCTTCTTTCCCTCAGCCAAAGCCCAGACCCTAGTGTCTCCAGAAGCCAGGACCTCCTCTGGTTCCTCCAGTCCCCTTTGACTCTCCTGTATACTTACAATTGCCTCAGTATCCGGCTTTCAAGCCTCTTCTACTTTCAAGCAAGTCTATCTTGATGTTCACTAGTGCCTACACACACTGACACTCACACCCACACAACATGCATGCACTCCATTCTCCCCCATTGCTGACACCACAGGCATGTGGACCCTCACATGTGACTTGTCCGCCCTCCAGTTGCTGACACTCAGACCTCCGTACACACAAGACCCCCCTCGCACAGAAAAATTGTTAGAAATTGAGTTAAATGAGAAAACAGGACACATGGTGGTGATCAGACAAGATTGGCACGTGTGTCTGGGCAAGTGTACTAGTTAACAACCTGTTTATACCTGACCTACACCTTTTATTCCCTTATTCCTTAGCTCCCCAAATCACTTTGATCCCTCCCTTTCCCAAGTTTTGTCCTTCCCTTAAACATCCCATACCAAGTCTTGTATCATTCCAAGACATTTTTTCCTTGCACCACATAACTGGTCCCAGACCCCTGTAGGCAGAACCTCCCTCAGTCTGTAAGGTGATTGAGAGAGCATCTCCTGTTGACTCACTGACTGGTGTCATGTCTGGACCATTGGGCTGATGGTTCCCCTGTGACAGCCCTGGCATGAGCCAGGTCAGGGTGCTTCATTTTCTCTGATTAGGTTATTTGGGCTCCACTGCATGATGCTGTTCCTGTGTGTTCCTTCGTGTTCAGGGAGGTAAGCCTTTTGACACATGGGGCAAAAGCCGTTTCAAACTCAGTGTGAATGTCTGAAAAAAGTCAAATGAATGATTCCATAAAAGTTCCTATTCTCCCCATTGTCTGCCAACGTAGCTTAGGCAGTCACGTGAACGTCAGGCCCGGTGGTTATACTAAATATGAGGAACCATATTTAGTAGGGAAGAGCATGAACAGTTTCCTCTTTACATTAATATGGATCCTCCCTCTCTAAGACTTCAATTCACTTTTATTACCTTAAGCCTCCCCATGCTTGCTCGAAGGCAGTCTACATTCATGTGTCCATCCCATGTGCTTTTACAGACTCAGTGCAGTAAGTAAGCTGCACCAGCTCAGGGTTCCCTACATATCAGAAAGGGTTTCAGCACTTAAATGAACATGAAGAACTCCACATTACTATAGGCAATTCTAATTAATACAAACCACATGAATAAAAATAACAGGAAATAAGTATTATTAATTCTGCTATTTTTGTAGAGGCAAGGCTTTATTATTATGTACTGCTGTTTTATATTAATCAACCTAAATGCAATCTGAACACTTGTAGTAAATACATAATTAGGACATTTCAGATGTACAAGTCCATCAAAATACCACAGAATGTACAAGAAATATTTCAAAGCCGCATCTTTGTTACAGACAATGGTATTTTTTCATCAGAATTGTAGAAAGTATTCCTCATGGACATTTTGGCAAATAAAATTCCCACCAGGATTTTAAAAGAACACTCTGTGTTTAATCTTTCCAGATGTAGATGAATATAGATGATTACAAAGAATATAATTTATAAACATCAGGGAATCTTTTAAGGAGAACAATGTATTCTTCTAAGGACTAACTGTCATGCAATTATAACCAGAAAGCAGGAGAGCCTCCTGCTACACAGCAATCTATACCGTGTAGAATGTGGAGCAAGTCGATGCATGCGTATATCTCCCTCATCATATGCCAACAAAAAAAAAAAAGATTGGAGGCAGAGCTTTCTTAAATTACAGATGAGATCAATTCAAGAGAAATCAAGACCTTGCTACCAAAACTCAAGAATTCTCAGTTAGTTGTCTTGTTTCAGCTTGCTCTGACCCAGGAGAACAAAGACCTTCTGAATCTGGATAGCTGAAGAAGAAAAAATATTTATTTGGATTTGCTGCAGTTTTACAATGATAGAATGAATTTTCATTTATACCAGTACAAGTGAAAGGAAAATAAGCCTCATGGTTTTAGTGGCATTGGAATTGGTAAGCATTCATCTTAGTCCAAAAGAGAGCAAGGACCGTGGTAATAATTAAGCAACGTGGATGTTGATGGGCTTCAGCACTCAAGCTCATTTTCTGACCCTCTTTCTGTTCTCAGTACAGAGAAAGTTTTCTCTCCATGCTTCTGAATTGCATAAGACAAGACTCCAGCCACTATCTGCCTTGCTCTTTTCATCTTTCATTTCTTAACAAACCATTGACATGCTGCGGTTCATTAGTTACAGGGTCACCTCCTACTTACTAATTGCAGCGGATCCCAACATAGAACTCAAGGAGCACTTCTACTTGTTACGCTCATGTCGGCGACAGACCCATTCCTTGGGAGATGGCGTGAAAGTGGGGACTGTACTGAATAAACTGAAAGAACTGAAGCTTAAGAAGACAGAAAATAGCATTTCAATGGTTAATTGTAGGATGACACTGAAACAGTTTGGATTAGATGTGATCCTCCTCCTGCTATAAGGTAAAATGCTTCTTAGAAGGAGCTATTCAAAGAAAGGCATAATTTCCTCCCTCACAAATCCTGAAACCCTGTCCCATCCATTCTGAGAGGAAAGCAACAGAAACAGTTTTCAGGCAAGGAACAAAGAACAAATGATGTCTTCCTACTAAGATTTCTAAGATTTCCTACTAAGGTTTCTAGACAGTTCATTGTTGGACAGTTTCCAAATGTTGCAGATGAATTACATGGCAAAACTTCCCTTGACTTCTATGGCAACAGGAGCATTGAATGACAAATGGAAGGGCAGGTAAATCCAGAAAGGATACTATATCACGTCTTGCTGTGATGGAAAGAGCATTGGCATCTGCCACCCTGCCTGGTTTTGGGTCTTAACAGCGTGTTTTAAAATGTGGATTTAACTGAAAATGCAGCTATAAAAATGCATATATGCAGTATAAAATTTAAACCAACTTTGTTCCTCCCTGTCCTGGTTTCAGTGGGGATAGAGGTTTTTTTCCTAGTAGCTGCTGTATTTTGGATTTAGCGTGAGAACAGTGTTGATAACACATACTGTTTTCATTGTTGTTAAGTACTGCTTATATTAAGTCAAGGACTTTTTCAGCTTCCCATAGAGGCTGAGAGGGAGCATGGACAGAACAAGCTGGCCAGTGGAATGTTCCATACCATAGATGTCATGCTCAGTATAGAAATGGGTGTTGGCAGGGGGGCGGGAATCCATGATAGCTTCTCGGGATGGGATGGGCAATCGATCATTGGGTGGTGAGAGACATTGTATTGCATCACTTTATTTTGTATATTCTTTCACCATTATATTATTATTATTATTATTACTATTATTATTATTAATATTATTATTATCTTCTTTTACTGTTCTATTAAACTGCCTTTATCTCAACCCACGAATTCTTTTTCCTTATTTTTCTCCCTCTTCTTCCCACCCTATTGGGGGGGAGGAGAGTGAGTGAACAGCTGTGTGGTCCTAGTTGCTGGGTGGGGTTAAACCACGACACTCTCTAAATCCAAAGGCTATTTACAGTAGTGTTTGTGTTGGTACTGAACGGCGCTTTGCAGGGGGAGAACCACACCCACATCAATACCTGGATAATCATACCTCAGTAGCCCAGAGATCTGTCCAGTTTTATTGTAGTCAAAGTCTATAGTTTCAGTAAATCTGTAGGAATGGAAGCAGAACATAGTGGTGTTGCCAGGATCTGGCTTGAAGTTCACGTGTGAGTTGTGTGTACTGATACTTACATATACACACACAGAGGACCGAAGTTCCCCAGGGAAATACCCCTCTCCACTTGCTGACGCTTAAACTTCCTTTAGGAGCACACACTCAACAGAGATCCCATTGCCTCAATCAGTCACCCCTTAATCACAGCACCTGACAGATTCCCATTTGGGGATGATATTTCTGGTTCCCCATCTGAAAGCTTTGGTAAGACAGTAGAATAAAGCACTTTTTGTGACAGGAAACTACTTTAAAAATTGTACCTGAGTCACAATCACAAGTTAGAAAACAAGCACATTATGTAGGTGAGGAGGAAATAACATCTTCTGAAGATCTTCCTTGAGTTTTTCCCTTTTTCTTGCTTGTTATATGGTTCCTGTACATCACAGAAGACCAGAAAGATATCCAGCATTTCTTTTTACCGCTGATCTCACGTTCAAAGGAGTTACTTCAATTGTATCTTAATACCAGTGAGGATAGTGTATAAGACACAGAGACTTAAGATTCAAAAATACGGCTGAAAACTTCCAGCTTGGAAGAAATAGAAGTTAATTTATCTAGGGAAAAATGGCACCAGATACAGCTTCATCGGGAGTGCAACCTCAGGAAAAGAGGTGTAAAGGATTTGAGCTTTATGTGTGTTAGAGCAGAGCTTGGCTCCGACCAGCACAGGAGACGATTGTGATTGTTCTGTGTCATTATACCGCATAGTACTGGCGGAGTCTTAAAAGCTCCCATCGTCCCAGCAAATCAGAGATAAACTTAAGAGTTGTTTTAATTTATGTCAACTTACAGATGGTCCTACAGCATTCTTTTTGTCCAGGATGCACAAAATAATGAAGATTAATTTTCTTTTTTTCCTTCCTTTTCTTTTTTTTCTGAGTTATTTTTTTTGTTGGGTTTTTTTCTTCTACACATGCATCCTGTTCACCAGAGTTAGAGGAGCTGGTCTACCCAGCCTAGAGTGAATAAACCCTTTCATTCCCTTCCCTTCCTTAAATGTAGAGCCCCTTTTAAAGTAAAGAGAGGGAAAACGCTGAGATTCATACACTACCAATGTCTGCAACTACAAATTCACAGATCTGTTAAACCATTTAGAAATCCCAGAGATACCGAGCGTTCATTTTCTGTGAAGGGCAAAGTGAGCAATTAATTTTGTCAGGACCTTCTGTGCAGAAAATATTCCAGTCTTTCACATAAGTAGTTTTGTGACAGACCAGTGAGGCTTGGTTTAAAAAGTCAGCCATCTAGAGGTTACCAGGTTAATTCTCTTCATCTGAGAGACGATAAAGCTATCCCGGTATGTACTGTATCTGGAAACATGTATTGGCCAATAATTGACCTTTGGAATCCTTACTTACCTCTTTCTTGGACTGTAATATAGAGTATCCCGGATTACAAATATAAAGTCTTCAGAGAATTAATTGTGCGGTTAAGCAGGTGAGCTATTACTTTTTTAAAAAAACAAACTGTGAGAGACCAGATTCAGCCCTTACAGAACCATTGCTGTTCACCTGGAGCACAACAGTGTCAATGGAGAAATTCCAAAGGTGCATCAGTGTAACCGAGATTAGGATCTGGTTTGACATGTGTAGCTGAAGGCAGGATGCATTGATGCTGTGTTTAAAGACTGGCCAGGTCCTGGGCTGTCATTTGACTCATGTAACCTGGCAGAGCGCAGTGCTAAATGGTGGTCTTCATACCACTCATGCTGTTCACTGATAATAATCTGTATGTGAAGAAAGGATATCTTTCATCATTTGTGTCAAACCATCTTTATTTAAATTATTAGCATCCAACAAGCTGACAAAGGGATGAATGAAGTAGGCCAGGGCAACCATACATACATTGCTGCCTTCAGGTGAATTGCCTTTGTGTGGCTCTGTGAAATTCACTTGCCTTAGCAAGAGAAGGTAACCCTGGGGTAAATCTGAACCTTGTTTATGGAATCCAAATCTATGCAAAGAGCATAACATGACATTTTTAAAAGGGATTTGATACAGTTAGATATATGTAAGAAGAATTTGATACATGCTGTTTGAACGTATCCATCGGTACAGGGAAGTTCTGGTCCTGAATTAGTTGTCTGTTTTATTGTTTGAAAGTTGTGCTTAAAAAGGAGTAGGTACTGTGGACTGGGTTTACTATTTCCCAAATTATTCTTCGGCAGCATTTCTATTTTCATCTAACTTGTTTTTTAAAGTTTCTTAAGTTAGAGTATACTATATGTCTATACTTCTAAACTCGTATATCACTAAATGCTCTGGGAAGCTCTTGTTCAATTATATTTAACATCAATTCTCTACTCCTCAAGACATTGCATGGACTAATACGTTCAAGACCATAGGGCATTCAGATGCTGTATTTACAGTATTTGTACGTTCACTTGAAACATTTGAGGGAAACATTGCATGCCAATTCAGCCACACTACCACCACCAGAGGTACGTGCCAGTTCCCTGACCTGCGTGTGCATTCCAGCTCCCTTCCATCTCCATAGCAAGATGAGACTGATGCACAGTAGCGTACTCGCTTCTCCAGGCATCAGACAAGCTGGAGAAAACTAAGCAAATTATTTGGGTGCTGGAGAGCCAGGACCCCAAGGTATCACGTGTAAGAAGGTAACAGCCAGCAATGGTGTTTCACAACCGGTTACATCACACGTGGTTTATACAGAAAGTTTCTATTGTTTGACACTGGTGGATTCAAAATTGGTCACAATATGAATGAAATTACTAGGAAAAAATATGACTCAAGCCCTGAGCAAAAGGAAAGGATTTTAGTGTTGTGGTACGGAGCACTGCAAGACCCAACTTTTAAGCACCTGATTCCCATTGTGAAGTCTAAAACCCTGCTTTAGGTAAATGGATTCCTCTTATGACGACAGAAAGGAATTAGTGACTCAGACTGGGACTCCCAAAATCAATCACACTGAATTGCTTAAGATCGTGAGGACGAGGGCAGTGAGAAAAAGGTGGATCTCAGTCAGCACCCTGAGAACATGGTTTATTCCACCAGGGTTTAAGAACCCAGGATTCTCTCTTGCAAACACATATCCCTGCTTTTTCTTTCTTCTAAAATGAAATATAGATCACAGTTCAGGCAGAGGAGATAATGGGCAGGCCTTGCTGGAGGACTGATCAGTATGCATACTCATCTAACAGCTTCACTGAAACACCACTCAACGCAGACCTCAGAGACAGCTGTGATTGATAGGCAAGTTGTCTATTCAAGATTGTGCTAACTCAGTTGGAAGGGTGGAACAATATGCACGGTCCTGCAAAAAAAAGTGTATTCGTTGAACAGAGGGTGAATCAAGGTGAAACATGAACATCCAGACTGGGAGGTAGGAGCCGTCTAAAATGTTGCTCTAACCAATGTATCAAGGACAGTCAGAAACAATGCAACTTAGGTTTTGGACAAGGAGACATGGTAAAGCTTTGACATGGGCATAGGTGTGCTAACACCTCGCTGGACAGTATTTTGTTTTGGCTATGCCTTGGTGACAGAAAACCAGGCTATGACTTTGCTACCAAACTGAACCCCCAGCTATGTTTTACAAGACAGGATTAGCGCTGGAGTTTCCAGACAGCTGGTAAACTGCCACCAAGATTACAATGCTAACACTACACATCTACTAAGAGCAGACAACAGCCGGAGAGAACATTTTTATAAAAAAGCTTGATAGTATGTGAGAGACTGAGTTAATTTGCCTATTTTGCCTTAGGAAAGATCTAGCCTGCAAAAGTAGGTTGAAAAGTCATCCGTAAAAGTTTCCCCTGTGACCAGTCTACAGGCTGGTGTTTAGGGTACACTCCCGGCAGACATGAATTTGGATCACTTTCAGATGCAGAGATGTAGAATTATCCTCCACTGTGCGTAGAGTGCTCTAACCAGCTCGCTCTTCTGGGAGGAAAGCATCACCTCTGCCTCCCCAAGATTTTCCAAGGAAAGCAATTTCCACTACTGTGTCTTGTAAGGATCACAGTCTTGCATGCTCCAACATGCTGCCTGGATTAAGATGTTATAGGAAAGCCTACACCACTGCATAAAAGAGGGTTATAAGAAAGAGTGAGCTCAAACACTGACCACCCACTTTGCTTAATTCCTGTCTCTGATTTGAACTGTTCATGAGAAATCTGCTGTAAAATGGCTCGTCCTCAGCAGCATAGACATGAGCCAGTCCACACCATAGGCCTCTCCGCCTGGCCCCCTCTTATTTAGCATTACACAATGAGCCTAAGGGGACACAAGGCAAACAACATCTCTGGTAACTACGGAGAAATTAATCTGTTTTAGCTTATGAAACCACAATTCAAAGTCTGTGTTCTTTTCCTGGGCTGTGTTTACAGTCAGTGCAGAAACAGATACCTTTGGAAGTGGCACAACTCATCCCAGGACTGGTATCTACACTGTCAGCTCCTGTTTCACTCCCAGATCCTGAAATCCAGACTGTCCAGACGGTTTGCCTTCCTTTGAGGGCCAGCCAGCTCCCTCAGAGGGTGCTTTCAGCAGGTTGATCCTGTCTAGACAGGCAGTGTGGCACGCTGCACCTGAGGTAGTCCCATACCAACCATATCAGGCCTTGCACCCTTATGCAGCCCAGACGTCCCACACCATACTGCTTTGCACACAGCACATTCAGGAAGTTTCACATGACGAAATAAACCCCCTAATTATCTTGGCCGCTTTGAACTGAATCCCACACCTCAGAACATTATTTTATGGGGCACCACAAAAGGCCAAGAGAAGATCTGGCCAAACCTGGTTATGGGCAGTTTTCATGGAAGGGTCACAGCGATGTGGACATCAGATAGTCAGCAACACCTTGTTCGGGGTTCTCTCCTTAGTGTGGTGACAGAGGTGGTGCAAAGCTGTCCTAAAAGGTATTTCCTAAGGATCACTCTCCTGAGTGCCTGTTTCTTTGCATAAGGGGAATCCAGGGTGACATACTCAAATGCAGAGATCTAACTTCTACATCATTACAGATGAGCCTTGAAAAGTGATTTTTCGGGACAAGAGAGTTAAAGGGGCTCAGGAGGAGACAATTTCCAACATAATAAACAGACACATTAATCCTTATCAAGTACCACACCATTTCTACCCATAATACCCATGTGTTACTGACTATATCAAGAAAAGTTCTTTTGCTGAAGGGTACAACATATTAAAATTGATCTGAGAAACTGGTTAATATTTATTATGCTTGTGACACCATGAGAGTTTGAACGACTGATTTGACAGCTACAATTGATGATAATAGACTTAGGAGCCATTAACGATTTGATATCACAAAATAGGTCCTTCCACTGATCACCTAGTACTGCCTAATAAAGAAAATTTGATACTTGATGCATCTATACTCTATGAAAAGTCCAGGCTGCAAGCATACTCTTCAACCCTAAATCATGCTACGCTTACAGAATATGGAGGAAATCTCTGCCACCATGTGATGACTGTCAATTCCTGTGTTCCTTTCAATGGTTGGAAGTACCATGTCTGACCCAACTATAGACAAACATCTGCCCTTGCAGACCCGTCATATAGCTGCTCTCTGGTGGACAAATTACTTTTGGGCTTTTTTTTAAAAGGACCTGATATATGATGCAAGAGCAAATATTAGTTTAAAAGACTGGGGTTTATTAGTACTGGGGACACATCTAATCTAACTACCATTGACCCGAACCCTGGTTATGTGGAACTGCAGGTCTGGGTCAGTGGCATATGGAAGTGTTGCACATCTCAGCATACAGATTACAGATTGTATAGATAACCACGTTCCCATGGACTTTATCCAGTCTGTACACTCTGTTTTTCTTTCACTTCCTCAAAACAATGGCTTTAGTAATCATATAAATTCCAGGGGGCTTTATATGCAGACTGAATGCTGCAGTTTGGTTTGCAGTGTTTGCAAATGAATCAGTCCCTTCAGGCTCATGATTAGATTTGTGTTACAAGAACTCACTGCACCATCACCTGAAAATTACTGTCATCTCTGGATGATAAAGCAAACATTTCCTGCACCTTCAGAATTCAAACTGAATTAGACAATGTCAAGCCTTTTTACAATTCTGTTTGAAAAAACTCTAATAATAAATTCTTCTTCCAATGAAAGAACAAATCCCATCCGTACGCTTAGATATTGTTTGAATCTCTAAGCTTTTGGGAGGGAAAAGCTATGTTCTGTTGGAAAACTGAGAGCATTTGATTTGAGGCAGGAAGGTTTTACCAAACTGCAGTTTAGTTAAGTTCTCTAAACATTCAAGTGAAAGACTTTGGTTTGCAAATTGTAGAAAATAAGGTGGGAAGTGATGTCAGAAAATCACCAGGTCCCTCACACTGCCAATGCTGGATATGCCATACTGAGCCAACAGCTCACACTCAACAGTGATTTTTATTTTTTAAATATGAAGGGATTCTCTTAGTAGATCTTCCTGGCTAACATATATTTTCTTTCTCCTTTACTACAAAAAAGACCACTTTCTACATCTATCTGTCACTTAGATCTCCTCTTCACCTTCTAATTGATGCAAGGTCACAACAGATACTTTAGCTGTAAATGTCAGTTAAATCTAAGGAGCAAATCTTTGTTCAGTTTTTTTAAGCTACATCCCTCTCTCTACTTAGTTCTTGGCACTAATTATAATCAAAAGGTTTCTACCAGACAAGAAGGACAGAATTTGCCAACCCATATATAAGCAGCAATGCTGAGGCCAAGTCTTTTCTCATTAGTCCTCAGTTTGCTATGCTTTAGCAGGGTTCACAAGAGCAGTAACTGGAAGACGACAGCAACCCAGATTATAAAAATAATATGAACTACAAACCAGCTAATTCTGGTAGCATTTAGCATGTTATGACCTCTTCAGCCATCCCATCACACCTATTCCAGAGGAATGAGATGTGAAAATAGTTATATGTTTTTCAACAATGCATATCAGGAAACGTATATCCCAGTAAGCTGTTCAAAGAACAACTCATATTATCCTATTTACAGATCAAGCAGATCTGTAAAGAACATTGTAAAGAAATCCCTGAAAACTAATTAATTAATAATTAAAGAGTGCAAAACTGTAAAGAACTATGTTGCTCTTATCTTTGAAAGTTGACAGAGCTTTACAAATAAAAATAAAGAGGCAGAACAAACATCAGCAGCTGGAATAACAAGTAGACTAAAGGAAATTGTAACAGCCATAAAATGCAAAAATAATAATGTGCTTGAGGTCTGTTGAAATTACCTCCGTTTCTCCCTAAAGCCATCAGTTATTTTTCTCTTAGTGGGAATAGTACAAGGTTGGCAGGTCTGCATCCAACCCACAATGCCATAGCCAGGGAGAAAAGCATCCCTAAAAACCTCAACACAAAAGGAACAGCTGCCTGAAAAGATAAATCACTGCCAAAATACTCAGACAGCCTATTCAAACACAAGCAAAGGAGGTAAATACTAGCAGTTGATAAACACACCAAATGAGGCAATTGATGCTCAGCTCTCGTGGTACAAGGTAATAACAGCTTGTGCACATATTCACCCAACTGTTCTCCTTTCTGAAGGGTAGAGACTGGCACGGGGATCGTTCTGGATTCAAAAGTTCTTGCAGTGACACTTGTGCAAAATAAAAAGATGGTCAACACATTTTCTCATTTCAGGAATTCAAGATTTACAGTTCTCTGGTCAATATCTCTCTTATTTGTGGTATGTGTTTGAGGTCAGTTGACCTACTGCACTGGTCTGTATTCAGCTTTGATCTGAGAGGGGAGCAACACACGTACACTGCTATCAAGGGAATGGCCCTCAGTCACTTTTTTCTTCTTAATAGCTCTGTACCTGCACTTCAAGTTGACTGCACCCTCCGCTGCAAGAAGGGCTGCTTCTTGTCTTTAACTTATGAAGCTTAACCAGGGAGTGAGGTTTGAGCTAAAACCTCAGTGCACTCCTTGAGCTGTCTCCATGCCCTGGAAGGCACATATAGCTTTTCATCCACGTGTCCATCACATGGAAGGCCAACTGGGGCACAAAAAATTTGCAAATCTGGGCTGCCTTTGCAGCAGTCTGTGGTGGAGCCCATCTAAGAACGTTCTTATGAATGACATATATCCAATATCAGCCATGTCATGGCACTACAAGTGCCGATGGGACCATGTGGTTGATATGCAGGACATTGTTTGACTGTTCCATCTGGACTGGAGAGAGATGACATGACACTGAGGGTGAATAGAGGACCAAGTCTTTCTCCTGGGAATGGGTCTCAGTTTAAACGTCTAAAGCATGGGCTGAGCATGGGCTTGCATCCAAAGAGTAGCTCAGTGTGCAGCAGCAGCCAGAAGGCCAACAAAGTATTAAGCTTTATCAAGAAGAGTATTGAGAACAAAACAGAAGAGAGCATCTGATTGTTATGAAAGAACTGCTACAGCCACGTCTTGAGAAGTATGTGGAAGTATCCATATTCCTAGTGTTCAAGAAAAAGACAGTAGAAGATCAAGAGGACAGAGCAGCTACCTTATAAGAAGAGACCAAGAAGTCCAGGACTTACAACAAGAGACCAAAAAGGCCAGGAAGAGATTCTTGGTTTCTTCTTAGTCTTTGGAGAGAAGAAAGCTGGATGTAGTATGACTAAGGTTTGTAAAGCCATGAAAACAGTGGATAAGATAATGTAGAATAATAAGATAATGCAGAATTCACCAAACTGTGCGATCTTTGAATTACAGACAGGTTTTTAAACCAGTAGGAGCTTGATTTAAAACATGTAAAAGAAAGTACCTCTCTCCAGTGGGAAGTGAACTTCTGCAATTTACAGCCATAAGAGTTTGTGGATGCAGATCATATCATCAGGTTCAAAAAAGTATTAGACAACTCATGTACAATAAGTCCATAAACAGATACTAAAAAGAGAAGAAAGGTATACTTAGTGATATCCCTCCCACACCAGGTGGGGTTGTGTGGAGTACAAGGAGAAGAGACAGCAGAAAACAGTGGGGCTTATGTTCCCTGCAGAAACAGCATTGCCTGTTGTGAATGGAGAGACACAACAGTGAGCTGGATGGACCCCTGGTCTGACCCAGACAGGCATTTATTCTGTTCGTGTGTTCTTACCTTCACTCTGCCATGAATACAGGTATCTGCTGGGCAATTCATATTCTGTTGACTTCAACTACTTCATTACAAATGATCAAAAAAAAGAAAAAAAAAAAGTCTTGTCTAACAATGATCACGCTGAGTGGGAATCTGAATTCTTTTTCAATTCATGAACTAGAGCTTGAATAAAAATGTGGTTCATCAAAAAGTGAAGAAAAAACCAAAAACAGGAAAAGAATTCTGCTATATTAACATGTTTAATTCTGTATGAAAGCTTTTGTTAGTCAAGCCCACGCAACTGCTGCCGTAAAAGTATACAGTTGTTTCTGACATGATATAGAGACTAAAGGTGGAAAATGACCAGGTAGGAATATGATTATCTAGTATTCAATTTGTGTGTGACATTCAGAAAGCGGCAGGAAGTGAATAAGGATAATTCCATCATTATCGCATAGTGCTCACACTTTAATGCTTTTATAATGTACAGTAGCCTTTCTGGGCCTTTCCACAGTAATTGCTGGGTCGACTCAGAGCACCATCAATATTCTGCAACTGCATTATACTGCATAATGCTAATAGTATTAAAGAATGATAGCAGGCAAATAATTACTGCATGAAGCAAAGGAAGAACACGGAAGGGACAGAAGCATTGGGTAGACTGTATGGTGTGACTCTAGATGAGGTGGGAAGGGAGATGGAGACACTTTGCATAGCTAATATTCCCATCTGTTGTAACTGATAGGTTCAAAAAGCTATTCTATCCAGTCTGACGCCACCAGAAGACTTGATTCAGTGTGTATGTAAACATACACCTCTCCTGAGCACATGAGCAAGCCCAGTGATGGTCAGGTTACTATTCATTTCTTCAACAAGAAACCAGATGGTTTTATGGATTTCTAGATCATGACCTGTGTCAGTGGTGTTTCCAGAAGTTGGAAAGGAATATGTGTCCTCAGGTTTCAGATACAAAGCCTAAACTGTCTTGATTCAACAAGGACTACATAGCGTTTAATGATATGAACAACTAGTATTTTATACCTTATTTGGATGTTTCTTTTCTGTAGGATATCAACTGCAACCTGGACACAAGGTGACATATGCAGGGAAAAATAAAATCTTCACTCATAGCTGGGCATATTAACTGAAACTTGAAAAAGACATCATAACTAAAATTAAATGTTCCCTTCACCCAGCAGTGGAGAGAAAGAAGCAGGGAATGTCTATACTCTTTTCTAATATCTTTTCCCTATAGTTAAGAATAATTATTGCAACTAAAACATATCTTAGGCTCTCTGCAAACAAAGCATGAACTATAAATGTAAAATATTTAAACTTTTTGTGAAAAGCTGATTTTGTGCACTTATTTTGCTCTCTACTGGGAGTAAAGTAAATTGAAAGATTATTATCATGAAAGGGGTATTAAAGTCCCCTGAAGACTTTTCATCTTTAAAAAGATTTATTTTGAGCTACCAAAGATATAAATGTTTAACTATTGACCACAGACATATGCTCATGTATTTCACAGAATCACAGAGGTTGGCAGAGACCTCTGGAGAACATCTAGTCCAGCACTGCTGCTCAGAGCAGGGTCAGCTACAGCAGGTTGACCAGGACCATGGCCAGCTGGCTTTCGAATATCTCCATGGATTGAGACTCCACAACCTGTCTGGGCAACCTCTTCCAGTGTTCGATAACTCCAACTTGTTTCTCCTTATGTTTAAACTGACTTTCCTATATTTCTATTCGTGCCCATTGCTTCTTGTCCCTTTACTGGCACCACTGAGTAGTGTCTGGCTGCATCTTCTTAGTTCCCTCCCTTCAGACATTTATGTACATTGATAAAATCCCCTTTTACCTTCTTTTCTCCAGGCTGAACTGTGCCAGAAATCTCGGCATCTCCTTGTATGTCAGATGCTCCAGTCCCTTAACCATCTTAGTGGCCCTTCACTGGACTCCTACCAGTAATTCCATCTCTCTCTTGTTCTGTGGAGCAGAACTGGACACAGCACTGCAGATGTGGCTTCACCAGTGCTGAGTATAGGGGAGGGATCACCTCCCTTGACCTGCTGGCAATGCTCTTCCTAATGCAGCTCAGGAGGCTGTTGGCCTTTGCTGCAATGGAACTTTGCATTTTTGTCCAGCAGGGCCCCCAAATCCTTTTCTTCAGAGCTGCTCTCCAGCTGTTCAGTAGCCAGTGTGTTTTGGAGCATGGGGTTATTCCTCCCCATGCAGGGGCAGGATTTGGCATTTCTCTTTGCTGAACTTGATGAGATTCCTGTTGCCCCATTTCTCCAGACTACTGAGGTACCTCTGAAGGGCAGCACACCCCTCTGGTGTGTTAGCCACTCCCCTCAGTTTTGTATCCTTTGCAAAACTGCTGAGGGTGCACTGTGTCCCATCATTCTAGGTCATTAACAGATTTGTTAAACTGTACTGGACCTAGTATCAACCCTTGGGACTCTCCACTAGTGACTGGCCTCCAGCTGGACTTTTTGCAGCTGATCACAACCCTCTGAGCCCACCAGGTCAGCCAGATTTCAGCCCACCTCACTGTCCCCTGACCTAGTCTGCAATTCATGAGTTTTTCTGTGAGGATGTTATGGGAAACAGCATCAGAAGCCTTACTAAAGTTAAGATAAACAAACCCCACTGCTTCCCCCATATCCGCCAAGCCAGCTTCCTCATCCCAGAAGCTATCAAATTGATCAACCACTATTCTCCCTTTGTAAATCCATGCTGACTTCTCCCAATCACCTTCTTGTCCTTCATATGTTTGGAAATGGCTTTTGGAATGATTTGCTCCACTACTTTACCAGGGATTGAGGTGGGGCTAGCCAGCTTGGAATTCCCCAAACTCTCTTTCTTGCCCTTCTTGAAGAGAACAGTGGCGTTTACTTCCTTCCAGTCTTCTGGAACCTCTGCCAGTTACCATGACCTTTCAAAGATGATCAATGGCCTTTCAGTGATGTCTGCCGCCTCCCTCAGAACTCATGGGTGCCTCCTATTGGGTCCCAAAGACCATGTGTATATCCAGCATGTTTAAATGTTTCCCAAACATCAACCGCCTCTGTCAAGGTGGAGAAGGCACCGAGTGTCTCAGCCTTTTCCATATCCCTTGTCCCCAGCTCCCTTCTCCCATTCAGGAACAGGCTCACATTTTCCCTAGGCTTCCTCCTGCTGCTGATACACCTGAAGAATCCCTTCTTGCTGCCCTGCACATCTCTTGCCAGATTCAACTCCAGGTGGGCTTTGGCTTTCCTGACCCCATTACTGTACACTTGGACAGTGTCTCTATATTCCTCCTGGGTGTCCACCTTTTGTTTGTTTCCTTGTTATGTCTGAGTGTTATCGGGAGCTCCTTGCTCACACATGCAGACCTGCTGCCACATCTGCTTTACTTCCTGCATGTGGGAACAACCACTTTGGAGCTTGGAGGAGGTGATCCTTGAAACTCAACTAGATTGATCCCTGAAAATCAACCATAATAAAAGGTTTGATTACTTTTATCTTGTTTTGGCAGTTTTCCCATCTTTCCCATTTGTGTCTATTTAGTACTCTAATCTGCTTTGGATATTTTCTACAATAACAATTTCAAATGAAACCTGTAGCACTGAGTTTGTTAACATTCTGCAATCCTTTCTGATCTTTGTTGAATGAAGAGGTTAGGGTTGTCTGTATGAATCTGAAGATAATATTTGTTTCCACTTTACTTCTGGAGAAATAAAGTTTCAGTAGAGTAACTTACATTACAGACTTCTAGCCACACTGTACTGGAGAGGGTAAAATAAATGAGTAACAAATATTTAGTAAGATAAAATTACTTATTAATTAGTAACCTAAATAAATAGCAAGCTAATAACTAATTTTAATGCACAGATGCTCATACGCATATCTCAGTAGTATGCTTAGATGCTCGTAAGTATACTACTTATACTATAGTAAGTAGTATATCAGATTTTTTACATATAATCAACAGAATTTGGTACATAGTGTTTTTATCTGAATCCCAAGGTGATGTGGTGGGACAAGTCTTCTCTTTTCCCATCTGCTTTAATTTGCTTTATTTCTTTCATACACTAGGAAAGAAAAGTTTGAAGAGCTGAAATTCTTTCAGATTTCAGACTTAAAGAAAGGTTGTGTGGCCAAAACCGTGTGTTTAGTTTTTTTTTCCAGTGGTGTCTATTGATCTTATATAAGCTCTTTCCTTTCCCTACAAACTTTCTTGCTTTAGTTCCATTTTGTCATTGCAGAATACCATCACTGCAAAAGGACTTAAGCAATTTGCTCTGCAGAAGTTAGTTGGAGGAAATATTAAAGAATTATTCTGAACATATGGAAAGAAAGGAATTTATGACTCTGTCAGAAATACTGTTCTGAGGTTGCTTTCCTTTCCTAAAATGCTGCTAAAATTCAGAAATCCTGAAATTGTTATGTACAGCCCCATATGCGGCTGGAACTTTATATAGCTACACCACTAACAGAAGTGACACTGTGCAGCAGAAAAGCCATAAAGATGTACTTGTTAAGAACAAAGGGTCTGATTTTGCACTGAATATTCTTGCTTCATGTGTTCTATGAATATACTTTAAAACACTATGTTGTTAGGCAATTTTTAACACCACTTTTTACCACTTCATAGTGATGGTACTGTGTTCTTTCATTAACTCTTTTTCCTTCCTCCAGGATTTTCGTGAACTATAGGCTCCTAAAGATATTCCTAAAAGGAATAACTTGATGAAAGACAGAGAATTTGCCACTTTTGTAGAATAATAGGCCTTTCTGTTCCCTAAGAAAAATATCACGCTCTGAGTCTGCATTTCTGTAACAGTGGTCTCCAGTGGCCGTATGCTTGCTGGCTGTCCTCTGCTTGCAAAAGTTCTGGTTAAATGCAGCCAGTCCCACTCTGAAAAAGAAAAAGAATGTCTAAGTCATGCTGCTATTGGCAATTAAAAACAAACAAACAAAAAAACCCACCTGATTTTATGGCAGAAAATTACTTACATATGACCTGAGAGTTTGGTTCTCAACAGAAAATACTGGTCCCCAGACACACCCCTTAAAAAATAACTGAGATGAACAGTTATAAGAATGGTTTTAGTTAAACTGTGCTTCTTACACTGCTACAGGAGGATTACCAAGAAATCCCTGCACCTCGTAGCACAACAATTCCTCCCTTGCCCTGGATGCATGAGAAAGCCTTGAAAGGGTTAGTCCACACACCCCCTGCTTATGCATTTGTTCCTGGGGACGAGTAATAAACTTTGAGTTTTGATCTATGTTGGACATGGAACTCTAAGCTGAGCAGCCTGTGCTGGAGGAGAAAGGTGGGAGATTTTGTTTTCTCTTCCCTGCAGCAGACCTGTGCTCTTGTGGCTCAAAGATGAGTAAAATGAAATGTCGGTTACAAGATGACAGTCCCGGCTGATAGTGGCACCTGTTGCAGTGCTCCAGGTAATGACTTGGTTTGCTATCTCAGAAAAATAAGAGAGAGAAAACATTTTTCAGTTTCTTATACTTTCTGTATTTGGAATATTGAGCATTTTGTGCATTCTCGAGAGGCAGATGAACTCTTGACGGGTCCTCTAATATGCTTTTTGTGGGTAGCCCTTTATACTTAAATGAAATCTGTAAATTCAGTTGAATTTTCAACAGGCCTACAAACCAACCCACAGGGATGCACCGACGTTATTGCAAAAGCTCTGGTGAGGTCTTGTCTGGTACAAACTGTACAGAAATATTTGTCCACAAGAAGAACATGGAGCCTCATTTGTGTTGAGCCTGGAAAAAAATTAAATTATAAGCGGAAATATAAAGTGGCAATCATTTTGGGATAAGAATTAATTAAAGTGAATTGTGAGGTCCTACTGTTTTCCTAAGTCTTTTTAAGTAAAACATTCAAATATTTTGTGAAAGGCTGGTGCCATCATTGTGAAAGGAGTGTGTGCATGCAGTGACTCCATTTGACTGGAAGATGGGGATTTTAAAATGAAATAGAATCATAGAATGTTGGAAAGAACATTTAAAGATCTTCTAGTCCAACCCCCTGCCGTGGGCAGAGACATATTCCACTAGATCATGTTGCTCAAAGCCCCATTCAACCTGACCTTTATCACTTCCAATGATGGTGCATCCACAACTTCTCTGGGAAACCTGTCCCAGTGTCTCACCACCCTCACTGTAAAGCATTTCTTTCTTATGTCCAACCTAAATCTACTCTCTTTCTGTTTAAAACCATTACCCCTTGTCCTATCAAGATGAGGTACGTACTCTTCTCCCATAGCTCAGCTGGAGAACTGGCATTGGAGCCTAAGCTGAGCCAAGCTAGTTTTGCAGGATCACAACTCAGCAGACTAGAGAGCTTTGCACCACAGCCCACACTCATCTGCCTGGTCTGAAGTCATAAAGATGGTCCTTGAGAAAGAAGGGCAAAGGTGCCAAGTAATAGTGAGGGCAATACAGAAGAAAAGCAGTTTGGGAGCTTTCTCTTTCCCATCAAACCCTCAGCAACATTTGAAGTGAAATGCCACTGCTTTTTGTTGCTAGGACATCTGGAGAAAGAAGTGGGGGGAAGCACTGACTTCTCTGCAGTCTGGAAAAAAATCCCAGAGATGATGATTTCTAGTTCCTGGGGACACCAACCAACCATGTGGGTCAAACTTCCTAAGAAATAGAACTGGAGAAGATCAAACATCTAGTTTAGTCTCCAGTCATTTTGCATGTGTTGGGTTGTGTTTTCTTTTATAATGCACATGTGGGAAAAGTGCCGTTAAGAGCTTCCTGGAAGTAAATGTTAACCCATCATTAAATCAGTCAGTAGACTATTCTGAATTTTTTTAGGTCTTTTTTTTTTTTTTTTCTGTGTATAATTTAGCATTATGTCTGTCTTCAATTTGTGATAAAAGAGGGTGGAATTAAACACAGTTGTCGATAGCGTGCAACAGCAGTGAGAAATACAGCAGGACTATTAAAGCAAGACTTCTGTATGTGTCAGGCAGCAAAGTTCCTTCTGATAAACCAGAAGACTTCTCCATCACTGCTGGGTGTCTTCCTTGGTAGGGACCTTATGGCCAAAGACTTATGCTGGATGGGTTTCACCTCATGCAGCTTCTGACTGCTGAAATGAAGATGTCTGTGTAAGTCTCCTGCAGTTAACATAGAAAAACAGAGACTTTTGTCACCTATTGAAGATGAAGTGTGCCACAAAAGTGCCCTTTTCTCTCTGGTGCCAGTCAAAACAATCCAGATGGCTGGCAAAGGAGTAAAGTTATACGACACCTACAGTCAGCAATGTTCTTCATGAACAGGCTATTGCTTCAAAGCTTCATTCAATGGTTTGAGGTGTTAAAGTGAAAGCAAACTTGTTCTTCAACTTCTTTCAGAGCAAGATTAACATAAATGCTTATTAAATCAGGAACAAAGCAGCAAACCCCCATGTTTATTCAGAGTACAAGTAGGCATCTAAATCTTACACTATAGATAAAATACCATGTTTTTCTCTTTTTGACACCTCCTCTTGGTAAGTTTATATATCCCATTATTCCTTGTGCTCATCCTTAGGCATTCAACCTTTCCCATCCAGCACAAAAAGAGTTTTGATGCCAAATTCAGCACTGTGAGTGCCACTCCTGGAATAAGGTACCTGAAAATCCCCAATTCCCTGTGTAGATCTAACCTTTGAAATCCTCATAGACAGGTTCAAGAAAGATGAATTTCACCTGAAGCAGGTGCGGAGAAAAGCGATCAGAGGAGTAGAGAGCATATTTTATGCGAAAAGCTAATGCTCAGATAGTTTAACAAAACAAAGGTGACAGAGAGGTGATGTAACTGATTTTTATAAATACACCAGAGAGAAAGTAGAGTTATTTAATCTGAAGGAAATGCTCTTAAAAGCACAAAAAGACATAGAGTGCCCGAAGGGATAAATTAAAATTGGACATTGGAAAAAAAAATAAAATCTATCACTGGCTGAACCAGTGAAGCCCTGGAAGAGCTTTCCAACAAGATTAATGGGGAAGAATGGGAAGCATATAACTTCAAATGGCTCCCAGCCACCCAAAGGGTGGAGTCATCTGGGACACCTGAATTACTTGTGACAACGGAGGGCTGGAGTCAGTGGCCCAGGAATATGCTCTCAAGAGTCTTGTTTTCCTCATATTCACAACTGCAGACATAGAGTTTTAGCTCCTCTCTTGCTGGAGTCATCCTGTAGCTTTAGCAACCTATTTCAGACAGGGAAGGAGGATAGAGGTGCCATTTTATTGGTGCTGATAATATCAGATGTTGATGGCACCCTTCTGTTATTTTCCCTTAGTCCCTAGTTAGTCTATGTCTGTGCCATGAAATGTCCCAGCTCAGGTCACCCAGCTACAAGGCAGAGCTGCGGTTCCAGCTGCATCACTAAAATGAGACAGAGATCAGAAAGGGTTGAAACTTGTCCCAGGCGTGCCTTACCAAACATGTACGTTTGATACAGCAAAAACTCAGGTACTCTCTGAGCAAGGAGCAGCTCTGACCCTGGAGTCAGTTTAACAAAGTGGAGCTGCTGAAGAGCAAATTAAGTGCTATGAAATGCCCTCTTTGGTTCTGGTTCAGGCAGGCTGGGATGTGCCGTCTGATCCAAGTCTGTCCTGGAGGAGTAAGAGCAGAGCATTGCCCTCCGTTCTTTTCATCTCTGCTCCCTGGAGTGGGGAAGAAAGGAGATGCCCCCGCTGTAGCCCCAGGACTTTTGAACTACCCCGATAACGAAAAATATAACTGAGTGTTCCCTGCTTCTCCTTACTTATTGTGTGGTCCAGTTATGTTTCCTACCTATTCTTCTGTGAATTGCTAGTACCTAATTGTAGCTAATATGCCCTTAATAGTTTTTCCTGTATCAGAGATGCTCTACTGTAACCCAATGAGTATGAAATGCAATATTAAGCATTAAGGACTGCTCTCTGCTGTAGTTAGATGTAAATGAAAAAAAAAATAACTGCAAGGCAAAGCATTTTGTTGTTTTTGTTGGGAATATTTGGCATTACTGTTTCCTGACTGCTAGGGAAAATGAGATTTGCATGGTCAGAACAGTCTTCAAAGCACTGTTCCTCCATTTGAAGTCAGGACTCCTAGACGAAGTCCCCTTCCAATCTCTGTGTTTGAACCATCCCAGGAGCCCAGAGCAGTGCTTTATAATCCTGCTTCAGCTCCCAGCTGTGTTATCTCAATAAAGGACCAAACGCAAACCCCTGCCTACAGTTCTGGCCCTACAGAAGCCAGTCAGTTTCACCAGTGACCCCAAGAGAGTCAAGATTTAGAATCTCCACTAGATCTGAATTCCACTCCTGTGCCCTGGACTCATTTCAAATACGTAAACCACAGTAGTTCGCTTAATTAGCATCCTGCAGCACTTAAACCTGGCACTGTTCGTGTGGTGATAGCCATGCTCAATATGACACCGTAAATATACCAGGCAAACCAGGGCACACTAGCTAAGGTAAACGCAAAAGTGTCTCTCCCAAAAGAACCCAGATCAATTTCAGTAGAACACAAGCTTTTGGTTAGACTGCTCTCACACAAAAGGATTGGTGGTACATTGTTCATTTTACTGATGTTAAATGTGCCTTTTATGTTCAAGACCATAAGCAACATACATTTAACTGCCTGACATATTTAGGGGAAAACAAATTTCCTTTCTGCACACCAGATGGAAAGTATAGACGAGAGGTGGGCACAAACCAACAATATCTATAAATCTAGTATTTTATCAACTTATTTCAGCCTGTACAATTAGAAAAGTTATCAGTTACATCACAACTCATGATACATACCTGCTGAAGTGTCCCCTTTGGGAAGATGGATATGGTTAACTCATCATGAGAGTAAAAGGTGTACATCATTTAAATTACACTACACTCCCAGGTCATAAGCTAGGTTATCTGGAAGCAATTCCATGGCACATGAAACTGATGTCAGATGTCAGGGAGTGCTAGGATTTACCCTGTACGTTCTCTGAACGCATTAAAAAGATCACTGTGATCATTTTCATGAGGTTGATTTTTCTTATGATCCATACCCAATAAATGAGATTTTTTTTGAAAGTGGGAAAAAGTGGACTATGGATATATAAGGATTAGAATACCTCAAGCAGTCAGTAGAAAATGTGGGGGAAAACACACATTGGTAGCTCTTTCTCCTCCATTGCCTGTGACACCTATCTCAGGGAAGCAGAACCAAATGACTGTGACACCAGGTTAGATTCATCCCATCTTAGCCTACAGCTGAGTTTGTCATCCTCATGCTTTTTTACAACAAGCAGAGAAAATCTGGAAATTTCAGGCATAATTCACTTGATTTTCTTTAGATATCTACCTTTAAGAAAAGATAAAGCATGCCTTAGTGCCTGTTTCCCTCATCAGAGAAACTCAGGTGTAGGCATCTGTGTTTCACCAGATGAATTCCACCCTGGGATTTACAGTTTCGAACTCCCTTCCTGACCTAATTTTTCTTTTCTGTGAATCAGAGTGGGAATACATTATGGTCATTTCATGCACAAACAGGAACAGATTTGGCAGAAGAGTCCCCGAGCTTTCGCCTTTTCACTGTCCTTCAACACTGTGAGCATGATCCCATGCCACCTGATACAGTGTGGGCTACATAAGCCCTGTCTCATCCCTACCTTATTCAGATTTCCCCTGCATTAGGGCTTAGTGAGTAATAAACTTGCTCAAGAAAGGAGACACATGACTTCTGGACCTGTTTCATTCGGAGGAGGCAACACTAAATCCAGAGTTGTTTTCTCCTGGGAGAAAGATGTAATTAATACTTTGGGAACTCTCCTCCTTCCTGTTTAAGTTGGGCATGTAGCCAGGAGTGTAAGAACATGGAGGTCCATAAGGAGAAAAAATAAAATGGAGAGCTGGAGTTCAGTCTTGGTCTTCAAGTACTCAGCTGGGTAAAACCTCTGATTAGAAAAAAGCTGATTATACTGACACAATGATTTGCGTCGAGTTCATGACTATCTCAAAAATGAGGTAAGGTTTTGCTTTTCTAATTCATTACCTTAGTCTGCTTTTCTCAAAATTAATCCATATCTATTAACATGGGTAAAATTAAGCAAGAAACTCTATTTCCTAAAAGATAATACTGCAAAGAAAGTACTGCTGCAGGGAACGATGCTGTTAGCATTCCAGCTAACCAAGGGTTTGGCACTATAGAAACATGGCATAATCACTGTTTTCAAGAGCTATAGTTCCAATTATAATGCAAAACGTATGATAGTTCCCTTGCCTTTTAACTAGTGCTGCAGGTAGAAAAATAAAACTGCTGTACTGCCTTGGCCAATGTGTTTTTTCCTTTGTCCCTGTGTAGTTAGTGCAGTCTTATTTTTCTAAATGTGCTTCAATCATCCATTTTAATTATCTTCTTTAATAACTAAAAATGAATGAACGACAGATTGCAGTATATTTTTTTTATTTATTTTAATGGTGCTAGGAACACCAAGCAAACTCAGCCTAGGACCTAGCCTCGTATCCAGTCTCCAGCAGTGGGCAATAGTGGATGCTGATGCACGTGAACAGGGCAAGCGTGTTGCCATACTGATCGAATACTCTGAAACCTGTGGCTGACAGGTTTCTTGAGCCAAAAATGTTATGTTTTCTTATGACGGAGAAGGCAATGGAAGAGTCAAGAAGAACGAAGCCTCTACTCATCTGCAACGGTGAGTTTTTTTCTGAAATTCTATGTTCTAAAGGAAAAGGGAAGGGAAAAATCCAACTTGCCATGGTCTTATATTTCTTAAGGATTTTGTAAAAACACGTTGCTTCTTTTCCTCTTCCCACCCCCCAGTTCTGGCCCTGCTCTAGGGTCTGGGTTCGTAAACATAAGAATTCACAAATTTATTAGGCCGGTAGCCAGCACCACAGACCTTTCACTCACCAGTGAACAAATACAACGGGGGCCAGTACCTCCTCGTACTTGTGGAGTGACAGCTAGCAGTAGTAAGTTGATGTCTTCTGCTCCAACATGAAGTATGGCAGTCTGGGCCACTACAGGCAGCTGCTGAAGAGAGGACCAGTGTCCCTCTGCTACCTGGGGTTACCCTTCAGAGCTCAGAGACAATGAGATGCTTATGGGCACACACTTTCTGCCCCACTTTTTCTCAATTCTGACCACTCTGGATTTTTCAGGATTTTTCATCAGCTCCAAATAATCACCTCACCAAATCAGTCCTTTCTCAATCACTCAGGTTTTTTTACCTCTGTTAACTTGACCGGGCAACCTGAGTTTTCTCCTGCAAATACCAGACCCAGTCTCCGTGCCAGCCAGGTAGTTTCGCTTGCAGACCAATGGTCTTCTCCTCTTAGGGTTGTCAAGTCTCAAGTTTCAGTGTCTGCCCAGGTGCCTCAAACATGATGCTTGGCCCCTCTGCGTGTGAAACAGGCATTTTCCTTTTCCACATTTCCCTGATCTAGCATGGGAAACTGGGAGCAAAGAAGAGAATGTGCTCCTTTCTCCCAGTACAGCCATAAGAAAGATTATAGACTGGATGCAGATTTTCTTCAGGGTTGCACAGACATTGCTCCTTCTGAGGGCATATTTCAAGATGGGGGTCCAAATTATGGGGTTGCCAAAACAGCTGCCAGAATTTTATTTCAGAACTTTAATTGAAATTGTCTGCAAAACTCAGGCTGATGTGGGCAGCCAGCTTAGAGATCTTTGGATTGGTGGTTAAAAAAAAAATCCAGTCAATTTGAAAAGACAGAAAAATANAATAAGACCACAAATAATGTGAAGTGTTGAAATGCATTAACAATTTGAGCCCTTCAGAGCCACTCATTGCTACCTACCTGTGGCACCTTTCACATTTCTCTCTCTTCTGTAGCCAGGTGCTGCATTGCCAGGTCTGAATTTACATTCCTTGTGCATGATGTTGCCAGAGGTCCTTGCTGCTGAGACAGCTATGTGCTCATTTTATTGTCGTAAATGCTGTTGACTGATCCTGTTAAATCTGTGTATCTCATACGTGTGAGAGTGTCATTCAAACTAGACGTTCCCATGTGGGAAGGTTCAAGAGGTTTATAATATTTATAATGTCACTGGGATTATCTTTAATCGAATTTGTAACTTTTCTGCTTATCAAGTTTTATTTGTTGTAGAGACATACACAGAAAAAACATAAACCTTTTGTAAGCAATAAATAGGGATTGAAATAGTTTCCAGAAGAGTCTGGTTATTGGACTCCACCCAGGCACTCTATTTATGAATTGTTTTGATTTACAAATTTCTACAGGAAAGAAAAGGGTCTTTGCTCTCTTGGTGGCAATTTTGAAACAATGCTTCTAAAAATTTGGTTTTAAGCACAAACTTCTCTAGGAGCTTTCTGAAGCTCCTGCTCTCTCCTCTGCTGGGAGGCAGCCTATTTCAAAACTAAGCAAACAGACAAACACAAAATTCTTTGAAAGCAAAGACCTTGAAGACCTGTTCAGTCCCACTAATAAAGTGAAGATATTAACATTTCAGTTGCTGATGCAAAGGACCCTAGAGGTAAATCCACCTGTTTACTACACAGATGATACTGCAGCAAAAGCTGCCAGCAGGAACCTGTCTGAAGAAATAGGTACAGAACTAGGACAAAATATGAAAGTAAATATGGATATAAGAAAAATATTGTGATTACCAGTAGAGTATAAGGATTTCAGAAGTGATGGAAGTTCTAGTTACATGCAAGAGATATTGGTTACGTACAAGCAAGGAGAACAACCACAGCCAGAGCTGTAAGGCATGCACTTGGCAACCTCTGTCCCTGAGACCCACCATCACCACGCTCTGGCATCCGTCCATCCATACACGTCGGTCTTTTCCCTCATGGACTCCACTGCCTGCTCCAGGGGAGGATGGGGTGAGAAAGGGAGAAGTGCAATCATGGCTTTTGCAGCTGGTCCCTGGAGCAGCAGCAGGAGGAGGGTGTGCTTATTTGCTCCCAGCTGCACAGAGCTCTTCTCTCCTCCTGTTGCTCCTTCCTGAGGCCTTGG
The DNA here is from genome assembly GCA_008711295.1 of Anarhynchus alexandrinus. Lineage (NCBI taxonomy): Eukaryota > Metazoa > Chordata > Aves > Charadriiformes > Charadriidae > Anarhynchus > Anarhynchus alexandrinus. Next base: position 119,495 of record VUYV01000119.1, read on the forward strand.
TTACATCCATGTTATAATTTATCGGCTGCTGCTAATTAGACCGCTCTGCTAGGAGTGGCCTGAATCCCTTTGCATTTTCCCAAGATCTGGGTCTCTGCAGCAACGCCACCCTTGTCAGTAACATAAACTACAAATGCGTGATGCCTGTTAGCCCCATCTCCTGTTGCAACAGAGGTTTTATGGCCTTATTATGAAATAACTCATGGTCCACCACCAGGCAGACAGCATGAGTGCTAAGGCAGACAGGGGCCATGGGGACCACTGGGTCAGATCTTGCCAGGTCACACTGCAGGTAAGGGTACTCCTGAGTGTGTGTGCACACGCATGTTGCTGGGTCTAACGTGCATGATGTATTAACAGTTTTTTTTCCCCTGACAGACCCTATGTTTGGCAATAAACCTAGTACAAGTGCTTTTGTCAATGTAAACTGTATGTGAATTTGACACAAAACATGCTCTAAAAAAGCAGCTCAGAGCCTATTATGTGTTTTTGACACAGAGAGAGAACAAGAACTTGAAGCACGTAAATGCAGAGACATGAGCTGCCTGTCCCAGGAGCTGGAGGTGGTTAGAGGTGGAAAGGTGTAATGGCCCTTTACAAAGAATGTAGGAATCCCCCACAGCAGCTGTGACCAGATTTCATGCTTTTAAAAAAGAGCCTATAATTTCTGAAAGAGAGGAGTGGCAGTAATTTGCAGTTCAGCAAGGAGCTCTCAGGTGCTGTGCTGTTTTGCGGGAGCGGTTAATGAGAAGACGGAGTAGGAAGTTACCACCATGATGAATCTCTCTTATTAGGACAAGTAAACTGACAAACAGAAGAGGTGCTTATAAGAGAAACAGGGAGGTACGCAGATCTGTTCAGCTGCTTATAGGGTGCTATCACAGATTTAACTAAACAGCTAAAGCCGGTTAAAGCAGAGTGTTACATTTCAGCGCAGATTTTACAGGGTGAGATTCTCCCAACTGTTGAGTGCTGCGGCCAGTGGCACGTTGCATCTCTGGCCAGCAGCTCCTTGCTGTCCCGAGCGATCACTTTAGTGTGATGAGCTGCAGCAGCTCACCAGGAAGGAAGCTGGGGGTGTCCACCTACACCTTGTGAATGATGTTTAAAACCAGGGACACTCTCAACATGTCTACATGCAGCTGAAAACTCCATTTTGCTTGCGGGGCTGATTTTTGCTCCCCTGCTGTCTTCTGACCTCCATCTTGATTAAAATTCTGCACTGAAGGTGGACAGTAGCACAGGGATAACAACAGAGGAGCTTTAAGTGTTGAGAAAACAAGGCCAACAAAAAGATTGCAACCATCCACTGCAGGACAGGTTTTCAGTTCTGAGCTGTAAAGAAGATGTAACTAGATCTCAGAATAGTGGGTTGGGAGCTTTGATCAGGTACCAGAAGGCAGTGGATTTATTACAAATCACCATTGTATTGAAACATGCCTCTACTACGTAATGAAGGACAGCACAGAGCTCCCTGGGCTACTGGAGGTGTTTGCAGTAAGTCCACACAGGGCATTATTAGCTTGAGACAATCTTTGACTTTTGGGAAAACTGATCAGCCCAGGCAAATACCACACCCTGACCCTATCTGCCTCACAACCAGAAAATCAGGGTGTTGTACCCCATTCCCCAGTACTTCTGATTCTGGTACTATCACAGGCAAAGTGAGTTCAGGTCTCCCTGGATGAGGCAGAGCTGTCACAGCTTTGGATAATTTGGAAGAGAAGACTTGGCCCTCCTGCAAAGCCTGATCTTACTGAAGTGACTGCCAAGTGCTAACTGCTGCAGCTGCAGAGCAAGTCATATTTCATTATTATACTCCAGAAGTTCAGGCACTGTAACATTCAGAAATCAATCTGAATGCCACATTAGCCTTACTGCCAGCGAAGGGTTAACTTTAGCTTCGGTTGAAACCAATAAGGTTTTAGTGAACTTCGGTGGAGGTAGGATTCACCTTGTGATATATAAAGGCTCTCAGGTTAAAAACAGTTTTCAGGTCCTCACAAATGTCATTATGCTTGTTTAGAAGTGACCCTGAAGCAGGCTACACTGTTCTTGCAGCATAACAAACTGGCTTGGTGTAGGATTAAGCACGCCCTGCCCCATGCTTTTCAGCTCCATAGCCCACCGAGTGTGGGCTCAAAGCCATATTAGATGTGTACTGACACGGCTCACCTCTCAGAGGGTTCTTAGCTCGGGTTGTGGCATTGTCCGACTGGCATTTCTGGAGACAATTTCATGTGAGCTCTGTGGTTAAAATTTAATCCTGAGCCAATTTACTGCATCCAGCTCCCTGTAATCTCCATCAAGCCCTTCTGTCCATCTGCAATGACAATGTCAGACAGACAAGAAAGACTCATGTTGTCCCCTGGAAGGGCCCTGGCACAGCTGTCTGCAGAGCAGTGGGGAGTTGTAGGCAAAATTCAAACTGGGCTGAATTCAGGCTACTGGAAAAGACACTATGGATACACAGTGCTGTGATTCTGACATCCTCAGCTTCAGTCCTCTCCAAGGAAGCATCTGGTACAGGATGGACAAATGCAGTCCAAAAAAGCAAAGCTGTGGATATCTTCCAGATTACTGGACCATAGTGGGTTGAGCCCAGCCTGTGATTGCATACAACCCCCCCATATACACAAAAGCTTGTCCCATGCCAACTGTATTTGGCAGCTGTTGACACATCCTGGGTACTACACCAAGTGTGCTGTAGGTGAGTCTGAAGGTGCTGTTGGGCTTGGACCTGCTGGTAACTGAAGGCACAGCTTTACCGACTGTGGAGCAAAGGGTAATCCAGGTGTGAAGAGGCGTATGTCTACTTCCATGTATTTCTGGGTCATCAGCCTTTGCTGGGCTTTTTTGGTCTGCTTTGATACATAAGACAGTTCAACCTTCAGCCAGGGAAGTAATTGGACTTTCATGAAATTTATAGGTGTAAGCAAAATTTAGATCATACATGTACCACTTTAGAAGGATTTCAGAAATGGATGCTTCTGAGCAATTGCCATTGCCCGTTTCAGACCACCTTGAGCTTTTGGGACCCTAAAAAATGTACAGCTCTCTTTAAAAAACAGATGCAGAAGCTGTTACAATAATGCTTTCCAAGGGAAATCTGAAAAGTGCTGTTAGCCTTCTGTTTGAAACACTTTCTTTATCCAGGATTTAATTTTATTAATTAGTATCCAGCTCTAAAAATTTGAAGCAGAGGCAGAGGGATTCAGTCTCTTTCAGATTGTCATCAGTAAAGTACTTTCATTCAGAGTTTTCAGATATGGAGGAATACTTATATATCATTATGGTGATTTTCTGATGATACTTCACTTTAGAAATCCAGGAGTATTTCAGACCTCATCAGTTCATCCAAAACTCTGGTAGGTCAATTTTAATTAGCTCAAATCCTTGAATGGTGTAAATCAGAATAACAGCTGTCATTCCTGGTTTCACTTTGGTCCTATTTTTTCTTTGAGGATTTGAATACATTGAAACTAAGCCCTCTGCTATAGTGCTTCAGTTAAATTTTAAATGTCTTTTGAATAGTTCTTCATCCAGTTATATGTAGTCTCTTATTTAACTAAACCAGCCTTTTTTCTTTGCATGTGCTATACCTATATGAAGTGCTTAAAACCTTTAACAGGTTTGAAGTTGCTGGGTGCTAAATGCACAACGAAGTGGCCAAATAGCATCATCATCATTAATGAGGCTGTCTGGATGGAAAATCTCTTTGGAAGACTTTTGTACAAGGTTGTCCAATTCATGGATTGCACACATTTAGAATAGAATAGAATAGAATAATTTCAGTTGGAAGGGACCTACAATGACCATTTAGTCCAACTGCCTGACCAATTCAGGGCTGACTGAAAGTTAAAGCAGATTATTAACGACATTGTCCAAATGCCTCTTAAACACTAACAGGCTTGGGACATCGATCATCTCTCCAGGAAGACTGTTCCAGTGTTTGACCACCCTCTTGGTAAAGAAATGCTTCCTAACATCCAGCTAAACCTCCCCTGGTGCAGCTTTGAATCATTCCCATGCATGCTAGCCCTGCATACAAGGGAGATCAGCACCTCCCTCTCCCCTCCCCCTCCTCAGGAAGCTGTAGAGAGCAATGAGGTCACCCTTCAGCCTCCTTTTCTTCAAACTAGACAAACCCAGAGTCCTTAGCTGTTGCTCATAGGACATGCCCTCCAGCCCTTTCACCTGCTTTGTTGCCCTCCTCTGGACACATTCAAGCACCTTTAATATTGTTCTGAAATTTTGGGGCCCAGAACTGCACACAGCACTCAAGGTGAGGCCGCACAAACGCTGAACGCAGCGGGATAATCACCTCTTGACCAGCTGGTTATGCTGTGTTTAGAATCATAGAATCATTTAGGTTGGAAAAGACCTTTAAGATCATTGAGTCCAACCATAAACCTAACACTGCCAAGTCCACCACTAAACCATGTCCCTAAGCACCATGTCCACATGTAGTTGTGGTTTGCACTCTTGGCTGCCAGGGCACACTGCTGACTCCTGTTGAACCTGATGTCGACCAGCACGCCCAGATCCCTTTCTTCAGAGCTGCTCTCCAGCCACTCTTCTCCCAATTTATAGTTGTGCATGGTGTTACTCTGTCCCAGGTGCAGAATCCGGCATTTAGTTGGTATCAATGGGAAATGCATACTTGGCTTAACCACTGTAGAAAGATAGTGACTGTGTTAGACATGTACTGGACTGGTTTTGAGACACCTCAGGCAGGGTTTATCTCACCTTGGATTTTGGTTGTCTCCAATGTAAATCAATATATCTGGGCTGGTGACCCTACACTGTCTTTTTAATCAATGACACAAGCCTTTCTATGATAGATCATTCATCCCACATATCTTAGAAATGTAGATAAGAATGAAAAGAAATATTTTCCAAAGTGCTCATTCATCCCATTAATGACAAAGGCATAGATCACCATTTGGTCTTATAAATATCACCTTTTATTTGATGGAAAGCTCAGTACTAATGGCATATTAGGTGCCTAATGGGGCTAGGCAGGTATTTTTGGATTGCTCTCCAGAATTTAAGTGCCTTGTGTTCATGTAGTTTTCATTTCAGACACCTAAGGATTACCTGGATCTTCTTCTCTCACTTTATTTAGTTCTACAGCCACAGGACAGGGATATAACAAGCAAAACCTTTGGAGATGATCTGGTTTCTAGTCTGTTTCACAGCAGTACATCTATATGTTTAGGACATTGGCCAAGCCACAGCTGATCCCATATATGGGAATATACCTTAAGCGTCTTAAAAACCTTAGCCTACCCTATCAGTTCGTTTCCATTCCCAAATCTGTAATGTTTCCCCTGGAGCACATAGCTGCACATGTCATTCACAACCTTTTAGGAGTCAGGGATGTTAAGCATTCATTGTCACTGCCTTACATGCCTGGCATATCTTCTGTGAGCCATCATCCAAGTTTAGTCATCTTCTTCGCCTTCCATAGCTACTACTGAGTGTGAAACGTCTCTGTAGGAATATCTATGACTTGTTTGGTCTTCTGAGTAAATATAAAAGACCCATTGTGTGAAACAGATCAATGAACCTATATGTCGGATTGGTATTATAGTTCTCCTGAATGTACATACTATGCAGAAAAAATGTCTGGGGCTCAGGAATTAACTGAGATGCATAAAATAGGGGGTAGTTACCCCCAGCACTCTCAGTAGTCTGTGGTCATAGAGAGGGACCTCAAAAGGGCAGTTCAGATCTAACATAGGTAGAACTGCTCTTTGCATATACTTCTCTCTTTCTGTCTGCATTTTAAAAAGCTGATTAAAAAAAAAAAAAAAAAAGGTGTCCCATTTGAGCTAAGGAAGAATCTAGGACTTATCCAATATTAATGGAAAGACAGCGATCAGTCTGAAGCCTCTGCGAGTCCTGGGATAAACAAATCCCTATCTCTGGAAGCTGACAGCATCATACTATAAAAAGTACATCGAATAAATTCAGAGCTGTCCTAATCTCACAGATAAATAATTTAACATTGGAATATTTTGGCTTTAAGTATATTTAAAAACTAAAATCTAGGTTTAAACACAAACATTGAAATCAATGTTAACCCTACTTCCTTCCTTGCATTCCCCTCCTCGCCCAAGCTCTACCAGCAATTTGAAGCCTTTGGTTTGGAGAGAGAGAGAGAGAGAAAGAATGAATCCTGTGAAATGTATTCTGTGGGAAAAAAAATATAAGATGCAAATAGAAATGTGTATATACCAGAGCACTATCATTCAGCCGGCTGAGAAATCTGCTAGTGAAATACCAACCTTTTGATAGGATTTAATTTTTTCTTTGGTTCAGCAGATTCCTTTTTCATTATTATAAGAAATATTGTGGAGCGTGCAAAGTTCTGGATAAAGCACACTAACAGCTTCAGCTGAAAAAAACCCAACCCATTCATGGGCATGATACACAGGATGAAGGGAAAGGTCTTTTCCTACAATAATTATTACCCTTGGCCCTTGCTTGTTTGTCTTCCAGGAGGTGAACCTGATCCATGGTAAGGTTTACAGCAAGAAATCTATTGACTTTGAAGCACTGGAATGTTGCTATTGAAGATCAGAAGAAAACAAAACAAAGCAAAGCAAAGAAAGCTTACTCTATTGACACTAAAGGAAAGCACAATCGAAATCACAAAACTCCAGCAGCTGTCTGCAGTTTCAGGATCTGTTTCCTGCATTATGCCCATAACGCTTTGCAGGAAATACATTTCAACATCCTCAAAGATTAAACTTTAATATCACACCCAAGAATGAAATTGTAAAGGCTTTGAGCTAAAGTGGGAGAATTGAATCTTAAAAGGAAAAATTTTGTCTGTGATTACAAGCTAGTGAGCAAGATCTAAAAGGCAGAAACTGAATTAATTTTCTCCTTGCAATTTCTATACTGCCCGTGCAGTGCATGAGGTTTTTTTAACTTATCCAGTACATATAGTGAGATTAAAGGGAAGATACATATTAATTAAGAGTTTTTACCTTAACATCCATTTCCAAGCGCAGCTCAGTAGAGCAGTACAAATAGTGGTAAGCCATGATGCAATTAGAGGCGTAATCAGCAGAGTGGCAGCTGCTAAGACGTGAGGTACATGAGATCTCGCATGTACCTTTCTGTGAGGTCTGGAGGGGTAATCAGGGCTCTGAGAGAAGGTGGTGCGCAGTCACCTAACCACAAAAATAAGCTCTTTAGTTTGGTAAAAACAAAAGAGCATCAATCACAGATGTTTTTGCAGATGTCTCCAATAATGTCAATTTTGCAGCTTTATCACACATAAGCAGAAAATTAGCTATGGTATTGATACAAAAATTAGGTATTTGTGCTTTAGTGGCATACAATAAAAGCAAGTCTCTTTCTTCCTATCTTTCCTGTTGTTCATAAACTGGTGATTTAGAGCTTCTATTTAAAGACATGTAGCAGATCCAGTAGAGGCATGAGCATAACCTGAGGGACTTTGTCTTCCTTTCCTCCCTAATTGGGTTTTGTTTTGGTTTTTTGCCCCAGTCCAAAATTAGATTGTTAAGTCTTCAAAGCAGGGACCCTGAACTCAATTATCCTCTCATTTTCTTCAGTCAAAGTCACTGGAGTTTCACTAACAGTAAACTTGCAGAAGTGGGTGAAGAAACAGACTTGTCTTGCTATATGTCCCCAAAGAAATCCAAATTATACAGGTGTATGATGCAGTCACCTGAGAAAGTTCACTGCATACTACATGGGTTGCTCCACCTTCCCCATTGTCATTTCTTCCATTAGCAGGTGACTACAAAAATGCCGCCCCTTGCTGTTCTTGCACCAGAAGAAAGAAGTGCCTCCTTAGCTCTGCTGAGGTTGCCTCCACTTCCTAAGCTGCAATTGCAGTATGACATATTGCTTTACTACAGTCAGTTATAATTTTGGCAAAGGTATTTCTCATTCCAAACATATTGGTCTCCTCCCTATCCTACAACTACAGAAGGGCTTAGGTCCTCAAGTTCAATATTTTTTAAAAATCCATGCTTAAAATCCTCCTCCCAGGACGATCAGGCTGACTCATGTGTCGAGCAAGGCTGAGACTACACGGCTATAAATCCCGAGCAGAGGGAAGACCTTCCCAGAGGTGCACCGTAAGGCACCTGACCAACTGTGTCAAGAAGGGCTTAGCCTGAAGCCATCCTTTCTGCATTTCTTTCTTGTTAGTTTGCAGCTGCTCCTACGTCTAAGTCCTTATGCTAATGCTTAAGGCTCTTCCTCTTTAGCACGCACTCTTCCCCATGCGCTATGTGGAGGACTAGCCACCTTGCTGCCATTTCTGGATGCAGCCACAGCAGTTACTGGGATTCGCAAAGTCTTCTCTGTCCCCAAGGACGGTGCTAGGAATTAGAAAGCGTATTCTCCTTTGACAAGGACAAAAATCATGGGACAAAACGGGCAGCAGAAACCTCTGTCCAAGCCATTTTCAGGTCAGTGTGACAATGTGCATGTCAGCCATAACGGAATGTCAAGAGAAGTGGGTATCAAAGGTGCTCCTGAAAATCTGAGGAAAAAAACAACTATTTCACTAAGTCAAAGGGCATACAGAGGAAGGGAACACTTATTTAGCTTGCTTTACCTTTTCTTTCTGAAAAAATTCCTTTAATTATGTGTATGTGTGTAGAGGTATGCTGGTATTGATATAGAAACAAACTCCTAACTGATCCCCAAATGTCACTTGATCATTCTGACATTCTGTTCATAAATGGCACAGGTTACCTTTATGATTACCTTTACAGTTACCTTTTATTACCTTTATAATTTATTAGCCATCTCATACATTGAACCTTAATGTAATGTGATGTAATGCTTTATAATGAGTTCATTTGTTTGAAAGGTGTTGCAGTATTTTAAATAGAAGTTGTTTTCACATAAGTTGTCTTAAAATGATAACTATTTCTGTCTAACAATAATAACCAGCTAAAAAAACTGTCAGTTTGAAACATAGTGAATCAAAAATAGTTAAAATGAAATTTTACCTCTACCTGACAGTCCTCCTGCCATTTTTATGGATTTTATTGTTGCAATAAAATTTGAGGGGAGAGGGGAATTGATTGATTTTCTTTGTTCCACCTATTAACTCTACAATGGGCTTTGAAAGATATATTGACTGGGGAAATAATTAAACCAAAAATGCTCTTAATAACATGAAGAAAATAAGCTGAATATAATATTTTGAGTCTCCTTCAGTTACAGCAAATCACAATGATAAATTCGGAACACTTTCAAAGAGGACTGTTTTGGGTTGTTTGCTTTTATTAGGCTGGAAATGTCCCTTTAACATTCTAATCTAAAACTGAATTATGCACAATGTCTCATGTCTTGGAAGAATGAGATGAATTTTAAAGAAGCAGTTAATGTCAAGCGCACTTATTCTTCCTTTCTCTTGAAAAAGTAGTTGAAAAATGCTGACAGGTTGCTTTGTTTTTTACTTCAGTGTTATTGTGAGTTTAAGGGTAAAAACTAGATCTGTAACACTGCTTCATTATAGATTTTTTCTTGTTATTTGTCTGTACTTTGAAAGAACAGAGAAAATACCACTTTATTCCAAGCGCATGAATCATACCTGTCTGATTGGTGGTCCAGGGAACACTTTGTTATGCTAAAGTTTCGCTACTGATATGTTCTACCAGAAGGTCATGAGACTGTTGATTCGAACATGCTGCGGTTTGATGGGCTGACTATTCCACTTAGATATTTCACCTGAATTTTTAGGCTGCATTTCATGGTTTATTTAGCAAAACATTGGCTTTCTCTTCATCTAAAAATCTTTGAAAACATGTTTTTTTCAAAGCCTGAAGTGCCAGATGCTGACTGGAGGTTGGTTGGGTCTACCTCTGGGAGCAAAAGACTTTGTTCAAGCACTGAATACACACACACCAGTCCTGAGAACTTGTGGTGGGTTGTCCCCAGCCAACAGTCAAACACCCACATAGCCGCTCACTCCCTCCCCTTTCCTGTGGGATGCAGAGAAAATAGAAGGAATGCAAGAAGACTTGTGGGTTGAGATAAAAGTCTAATAGGGAAAGCAAAAGCTGCCCACACAAGCAAAGCAAAGAAAGAATTTATTCACTATTTCCCATCGGCAGGCAGATGTCCAGTCACTTCGACAAAAGCAGAGATTCATCATGTGTAACGGTTCCTTGGGAAGACAGTCGCCATAACCATGAACATCCCCCTTCTTCCTCTTTTCCCTGCGCTTTTATTGCTAAGCAGAATGTCCTATGGTATGGAATATCCCTTTGGTCAGTTCAGGTCAGCTGTCCTGGCTGGGCCCACCCCCAGCCCACTCACAGGGACAGAGTGGGAAAAAGAGAAGGCCTTGACGCTACGCAGACACTGCTCAACAATAGCCAAAACACTGGTGTGTTAACACTGTTAATCAAAATCCAAACCAAAGTATCATATGGGCTCCTGTGAAGCAAATTAATTCCATCCCAGCCAACTCCGTGGAGGGTTTCAGCTTGTAGAGTTGCTTCTTTTGCCATCTGTTACTCAGTGTTTGAACTCGAACAAGTCACTTCTCAGTGCCTCAGTTTGCCTGGGCTTAACATAGGAGGAAAAATTCTCCTTCAAGATATCAAGAATTGCTATTCAGAAAGTGCTTTCGGAGCCACAGATAAAAAGAGCAATAGAGGTGTCAAATACCATAGTATTATTTTTCATCTTTGATTTTCAAATCTGTCCTCTCTAGATGTGTTCAGGAATTTGGCTTAGATTTATGCACATTTAATTTTATGGTTTCATCAAATTTAGACCTCCTTCACTAGTCCTTTAATTTTATGTTTTCTGTGTACCTCAGGTTTGGTGAAACCGTGCACCCAGCAGGCTTTGGAGATATTTTAAAAGTAATTAAATATTTTATTCCTGTTGATGTTTAGGACTGATGTTGTTTGATTTGTTCATGTTAGTATGTTAAAATAAAGCCCTGACTACACTTTTTTTAAGTATGAGTTTGTATGAAAAATAATAGCTACAAAATTAAACTTTGGAGTAACAGTGACCTACAAAAAAAAAACCACAACAGAGATAGATCAGACCTGCTCTAGGGATGAATAGTGCTTGTTTAAAGTTACTAACAGAGGTTCTAGAGATAAAAGAAGAAGAGATTTCATAGCAACTCATTAGATACTGCCTACTATGTCTACAGAAAGGATGACAATGGCCTCAGGTACCATAAATTAGGCCAATGCAAAATTAAGTAAATGAACTAAGTTCAAAAGGATGAAGGAGAGTAATAAAAACCATGCGGGATTCTAGTGGGATGTGCTAATCAAAGGCAAGCAAGCTGCATATAGATCCCAGTCAGTTTCCTCCTCTTACTCATGTTACTGACAGCACATTACCGGGGAATACTTGTAGGGGTAAAGCAAGACTGGAGCTGAAGTTAGAGTGGCCTCAGCTTGGACACTCAACCTGGTGTCTAACAGGCAGGTGCCCAGCCCCACCAAGGAGCCACTTGGACTCTTCATCACCACGAGTGAAGGGTTTCCTCCGTTAGGAGGGTGCTGCGCTGTTGAAATCACAGAGTGGAGGAGCGCGACCAAAGTCCTGCTCCTCTCAGACCGGGATCTCATAATTTTCTGCTTTAACACATGGGAGCGAAATATAAAATGCACACAGTGTTTCATGAGTGAGCGCTGACCCATAGACTGCATATGCCTCACACCTTACTGCTGGCCAGCCTTTCTCAGCGGTGTGGTTGACCTTGGCTTCCCACCCCTCTGTACTTAGGGCTTTTGCATCAGTGAGCACCTCACAGTTCTGTCCTGGCCGTTGGGCTGCTGTGCAGCGAAGCGGTACCATGACTGACCCTGCGAGGGCTCAGGGCGGTGCAAGACCCAACAAGGAGGACATTCCTGCACGGGGTTGTCCTTACATAAATCTGGAGCGCTGCCCTGGAGGTCGCTCGTTATCTGAGATTTACACCCGCTGAAGTAATCTGATTTAGTCCTCATCCCTCTCTGCAGGTACTTTCTATCAAAATGACATAGCAGTAACAGTCAATAACATACACATAAAAGTCACCATAAAAAAAGAAAAAGTTAAATAGGAGATTAGACGGTAGAGGTTTTTTTGTGTTGTTATTTACTGTTTAAAGACCAAATGTAGAGTCTTTACACTAGCTAATAACCGGCTGACATCAAATGTAGATTCGACTTTTCACCTTTTTCTCTTCTATGCGATGTGGTAATGACTCATGCTGCATGTGAAGGGCAGTTTTATAAAAACACATTTTTTTGATCATTTCTAGTTCTGATCCTTTTTAAAGGGTATGAGTTTCAGTACATTGCTGTTACCCACTAATTTCATGGTCCATGGCCGAACATAAGGCTGTAATTCAATTGTGGTTTTTCTTCTGATATTATAAACAGCAAGAGTAATGCTGATTTACATTCTCAGTGCTCACTGAGGACTACGTATTGTTATTTATAATATAGGCAAGGGATTTTGCAGACACCTAGTCATTAAGTTATTTGAAGTCTGTCATGCTGGAAAAGAAGACTTAATCCATACAATGTAGAAAGGAAGGGATTACAGTGCTGGAGATCTCAAAAGGAAGAGATTACTGAGGAAAAAAAATGAGTACAGTGTGTTCACTTCCTGAGGAACAATCACTTGTAGGCAAGTAAAAAACAGCGTGCAGCGTGCCTGCATGTACAATCATTTTTTAACCAAAAAATATTATGTGGCTAATCAAACACTAGCATTATAAGATATTTATAATAGAATCCAGTTTCCATATAATTATACAGGGGAATTAATTGACAAACTAATGAGGATCTCTTATATCTACTTATGCTTGTCCTGGCAGATATCTATTTCATGTTATGTTCAGACGAACAAGAAAGTACAGTCATAATTGCAGTAGGAAAAGCTTTTGACAGATGTGAAATCAATAACTGTTCTGAAATTTGTACCAGAAGAGAAATATTTTGCAGAGTGACTAAACTTACAATTCACTGGGAGCCACGCACTGACATAGCACTTGGTCTTCCAAGAAGCTGAACCTTTTGCCTCTGCTCCAGCAGACCACTCATGCACGGATGACAGATGAAGTCCCATGGACAGCACTGGCACTACTCGTGTTCTTACATTTAAACTGGTCCTTAAACACTTCAGGTTTTGAACCAAGATACACAGCACCTTGCATCAATGAGCCTTTAATAAAGACTGATTAAGAGATATAGTGGTTAAATCCCAGCCAGCCACTAGGACCATGAAGCCGTCGGCTCACTTCTCTGCAGAAGGGTAGGGAGAAGAGGGAGAAAAAGGAGGAGAAAGAGAAAAAAACCCTCATGAGTTGAGATAAAGACAGTTTAATAGAACAATAACAGAAAAGGAAAATAACAATAATAATAATAATAATGGTAAAAGAATATACACAATAATACAAACCAAGTTGCTCTCACCACCTGGTGATCCGTTGCCCATCCCATCCCAAGCAGTGATTGCACATCCCTGTCCCCCAGCTAACCCCCATTTATATACTGAGCACTATACCTATGGTATGGCATATTCCTTTGGCCGGCTTGTTCTGCCTATGCTCCCCCTCAGCTTCTTTGGGAAGCCGAAAAAAGTCCTTGACTAATATAAACAACAGCTGGCAACAACTAAAACAACATGCATTATGAGCATTCCTTTCATACCAAATCTGAAACACAGCAGCCACTGGAAAGATAATTATCTCTATACGAGCTGAAACCAGGACAACAGTCCAGAACCAAGTTCTGCAGTCCTCAAGGTCAAAAGAAGTTCTGCTCATTCACAATCTGTGATTCATGCTGCTTAAGGCACCTGCATTGCATATTTAAATTAGCATCTCACAGTGTCTCCACAGACAAAATGTCCTTTGGTCTACCTATTGAAGCCGACATCGTAATTTTACTGATCAGATTCCGGGCTCTTGATAATAGCTTAATCCTCTTCCTTTACTTGTTAACCATCCTCTACACCTCAAGCCTTTAGGTTGACAATGTGTATCAGTGACAAAGGAGTGATTTTGCTGCCATTGCCAGGCGTAGCAGTATCCACGTGCTTTGGGTGAGAAAGGGATGACAGGAGGAACCTGAGGTGCTCAGGCATGGGGCTTATATCTCTATCTCTGTCTATGAGCTTACATCCCAGAGGGACTCTGCCGGCTGCTTTAAAGGCAGTGAAGGCAGGAATAAGTCAGAAAAGTTGTCACAGGGATGGTAGATTTATTACCCGTCTGTCATGGGGTCTGTTGCTCAGAGGAAAGCAGGAATTCAGGCATGTGGGAGTCTGCTCCCACCAACACAGGATAGCCCCTCTGCTCTGTTCCAGTCAGAGAGGTAATGCTCTTTCACACCCTCCCTCATAAGGGAAGTTCAGGTGCACCAACTTCTTCAGGTGGCTGAAAAGGGATGGAGACATTAAGATGTTCCTTCTGCTATGCTTCTGTTCCTGCTGCTTGGACTTGTGCAAGGCATTTGACACNGGACATTAATTTTATTAATGCCTGCCCACTGACTTCATGAAAACTAGAGCTTGTTCATATAAATTAGTATCTCTTTATAATAGGAAAGGCTGGTCAATAAAGATAACAGCATTGATCTATCATCAGCAGAGAAGAAAATATTTGTCTTGATGTTACATGTTTTGATTAAAAAAATAGAACAACAGAAAAATTTCACATGATAAATGGATTAAAAACTAGTGATCTCAAAACATAACTGTAAATGAATAATCTTCGAGTGTGTGTGCTTCTCAGGATCCCTCCAGGCAGTGGGGTTTCATTCTGAGGTGTGTAACACTATTCTCAGTAACCTGGAAGGAAACATAACAACATTGCAGATAAGGTTTGCAGATCACAGTGTTAAGGATGGGGAAGAGTCAACAGGCTCTGTCATTGATAAAGAGAATGGTGTTAAGCATTGATCAGACAGGCAAAATGCAAAGCAAGAGGGATAAATACAAAGAATAAATCCAAGAATAAAAAATGCAGATTATACATACAGGTGGGGGAGTGTAACCTAGATAGCAGTCTGAAAAAAGATTGAGGATCACAGTGGATAATCTGAATGTAAAAAACCTATGCTGACACTGTCCAAAGGGCTAAACCAATCCCAGGATATACAAAGGAAGGAAGTTTCCATTATGAAGATAGAAAATTATGTTTTCATGGAATCCAAGAATCCTGGAATTGTTTTGGTTAGAAGAGACCTTTAAGATCATCAAGTCTAACTGCTAACATAGCACTGCCAAGTTACGACTAAACCATGTCCCTAAGCACTACATCTACATGTCTTGTAAGTACCTCCAGGGATGGTGACTCAACCACTTCCCTGGGCAGCCTGTTCCAATGTTTGATAACCCTTTCTGTAAAGAAATTTTTCCCTAATGTCCATCCTGAACCTCCCCTGGTGCAACTTGAGGCCATTTCCTCTTATCCTGTCACTTGTTACTTGAGAGAAGAGACTGACCCCCACCTCGCTACAGCCTCCTTTCAGGTAGTTGTAGAGAGTGACAAGGTCTCCCCTGAGGCTCCTTTTCTCCAGGCTAAACAACCCAGTTACTTCAGCCACTCCTCCTAAGACTTGTGCTCTAGACCCCTCACCAGCTACATTGCCCTTCCCTAGGCACACTCCAGCACCTCTGTCTTTCTTGTAGTGAGAGGCCCAAAACCAAACACAGTATTTGAGGTGCCACCTCACCAGCACCGAGTACGGAGGGAAAATCACCTTCTTAGTCCTGCTGGCCACACTATTTCTAATACAAGTCAGGATGCTGTTGGCCTTCTTGTCCACCTGGGCACACTGCTGGCTCATATTCAGCCGGCTGTCGACCAGCACCTCCAGGTCTTTTTTCACTGGGCAGCTTTCCAGCCACTCTTCCCCAAGCCTGTAGCACTACATGGGGTTGTTGTGACCCAAAAGCAGGACCCGGCATTGTCCTTGTTGAATCTCATACCATTGGCCTTGGCCCATTGATCCAGCCTGTCCATATCCCTCTGTAGAGCCTTCCTACCCTCAAGCAGATCAACACTCTTGCCCAACTTGGTGTTGTCTGCAAACTTACTGAGGGTGCACTCGATCCCCTCGTCCAGATCGTTGATAAAGACATTAAAGAGAACTGGCCCCAACAGCAAGCCCTGGGGAACACCACATGTGACTGGCCACCAACTGGATTTAAATGCATTCACCACAACTCTTCGGGCCCGGCCATCCAGCCAGTTTTTTAACCAACGAAGAGTGCACCCATCCAAGCCATGAGCAGCCAGTTTCTCCAGAAGAATTCTGTGAGAAAAGGTGTCAAAGGCTTTACTAAATCCAGGTAGACAACATCCACAGCCTTTCCCTTGTCCACTAAGCAGGTCACCTTGTCATAGAAGATCAGGTTAGTCAAGCAGGACCTGCCTTTCATAAACCCACGTTGACAGTGTTTGATCGCCTGGTTGTCCTGTATGTGCCATGTAATGGCATTCAAGATGATCTGCTCCATAACCTTCCCTGGCATCGAGGTCAGACTGACAGGCCTGTAATTCCCCGGATCCTCCTTCTGGCCCTTCTTGTAGATGGGCATCACATTTGCTAACCTCCAGTCAACTGGAACATTTCCAGTTAGCCAGGGCTGCTGATAAATGATGGAAAGTGGCTTGGTGAGCACTTCCACCAGCTCCCTCAGTACCCTTGGGTGGACCCCATTCAGCCTTGTAGATTTGTGTGTGTCTAAGTGGTGTAGTATGAACTCATGAACTATGTCCTCTTGTATTATGGGAGTATGTCTCCTTCTCTAGTTGTCCAGAAGGCTGTTGAAAAATTAGAGTTCAGAGAGGAGCCATGACAAAGACTGAAGGCTTGGAAGCTCTGCTTTATAACTTATTCTATTTTGCTTATCAAAGAGAAGGTTGAAGGATGGATAAACCAGTTTACGAGAATCTGTGTGGGGAAGAAAACACCAAGAACAAAAGACTCTTTGACTCACAGACAAGCTACAAATTTTTAACTGTTAAAGCCTGTGCTGAATTCCAAATAGCTGGAAGTGTTTAATCCTAAACTGGCTTTTTTTTTTTTTGCTAAAAGAGACATTTTTATTTTTTTCACTGAAATGCACAATAAGAAAGGACAATTTTGTACAAGTTACATGAAAGGTCGGAGTACGGGATCTTAATGACTTCTTCTGGCTTTCTAGTCATGAGTGTATATTCTATAAAGTGCTTCAGCTCCTCAATCTCCTATTTCAAATCCATCTTGAAATCCCAGTTTTGGGATTTTTCTTTTTCCCTCTGACCTGGGAAATTCATTATCCAAGGAAAAACAAGTTTAGTAAATTGAACTAAATGTCGTCCACTTGCCTGGAAAATTTTGCTTCAAAAAGAAAAGTACATGTAAAATGTACTGGATACTTTACACTATTCATTTTTTGTCTCCTGACTACCTTGCTCATTCACAATCCAATATGTGCATCAAAGCCATAAGGATTAAGGGTATAAGAATAATTTTTTTTTTCCATTTGACTGCCAAATCAAAACATTGAAGCTATCCCTTTGCCAAAATAAAAACAAGAAAACCAAAAATATTAAATTTAGAGTAGAATAATTCATTCTCAGATGTAATCATAAGGAAAAACTACAGGTAAACTGAAATATCTTTATGGTAAAATAAGAAGACAAACATGTATAGAAATTAATCCAGTACTTACAGTGAAGATAAAAAGGAAAGCGAATCTAAATTTGTTTTTCTTTCTAAAGGTGAGACCTTCTGCACAGAAATCAAAAATCTGCCCCTTATGATAACTTTTCTGAAGCAGTGAAATATAAGTACAAGAAAGCTGGGGTAGCAAATCATACCAGTATACCAGGATCAAACCTTTTGTTAGATTTCCTACGGGCTGTGATTTTCCTCAGAAAACCATCCAGATAATTATGAATTTTAGAAGCTGTGCAGAGTTCCAGCTTAGCTGGAGTGGTCCAGTACAGCCACATATATGAGCCTAAAACTCACATACACAGCAAGGAAGTACAGAGAAAGGTAAAACTCAGAGGAACTCTGAAGTTTACAAATATACCCAAGCTGCTTCTGTCACTGTTGAGCTAAATCAGAGACACCAGAGATGGAGGACTTCTTTAGGTAGTGGAGGCTGTGAGAAGCCCCTTCTGGTGCTCAGCAGAGCATCTCCCGAGGGGGTTGGTGCAGCCATTGCACACTGTTAGGCAGATGGAGAGGACACAGCATATGTGATGCACTGACCTCCTTCTGGAGGCATGGTCAGCATTGCCCTAAAACAGTCTTCAAGAAAAATGGACCTGCAGAGCCGCGTTAGACAGAGTTGAGTGTGATAAAAGGCACCTACAGAGTCCTACACCTGGCTCAGAAGGACTCATGCAGGAATACAGAAAGTTTGCTCACAGGCCAGGTGATTTAAAGTGATCTGAACTGGGAATGTGTTGTCAGGGTCATGGACACTGAGAGCTATATCATCATTCTTCCCATTGGATGTACTCTAATATTTTATTATCAACATATATGTATGTACACTTAAAGTGAGATAAAATAACTGAAGTGAGATGAAGCTGCTGAGAACAGTACAAGCAAAATTTATGCCAGTTGCTGTGATTTGAGTCTTTGTTCTGCAAAGTTTCAAAACATGTCATGTGATTATGTACAACCCTATACAGGAAAGTACTTCCATGTACATTTAGATTCCATTGGTGTTAGCTGTTAAGCAAACATTTAAAACTTAATTCATGGTTAAGAGCTTTACTGAATATGAATTGTGAAATTGAGGTTTAAGTTACAGTAAAAACCTTGGAAAATCCAATTGTGAAATGGGATATATGTGGACAGATCTCCTCTGGGGGATAAATTCTTACCCCCTATCTCATGTTAAATAGCAATTTATTCTAACCATTGGCTAATTCAAGTGAATATGAAAAATTGTTCCAAATGGCCTAACGTACCTGTACTCCAAAACAGGATGTTCCAGGAAATATTTTGGAAGACCCAAATTTTTAAGGTTTAAAGCAAGTTTTGAATATAAAAATCATAGAATCATAGAATCATAGAATGGTTTAGGTTGGAAAGGACCTTGAAGATCATCGAGTTCCAACCCCCCTGCCATAGGCAGGGACACCTCCCACTAGACCAGGTTGCCCAAGGCCACGACCAGCCTGGCCTTGAACACCTCCAGGGATGAGGCCTCAACAACCTCTCGGGGCAACCTGTTCCAGTGCCTCACCACCCTCAAAGTGAAAAACTTCTTCCTAATGTTCAATCTAAACCTGCCCTCTTCCAGTTTGAAGCCATTCCCCTCATCCTATCACTACATGCCCTAGTAAAAAGTCC
>VUYV01000119.1:140748-167274 GCA_008711295.1 Anarhynchus alexandrinus
TGATAAAGATATTAAAGAGAAACGGCCCCAGCACTGATCCCTGGGGGACACCACTCGTGACTGGACACCAACTGGATTTCACTCCATTCACCACCACTCTCTGGGTACGGCCATCCAGCCAGTTTTTTACCCAGCGAAGAGTATACCTGTCTAGGCCATGAGCAGCCAGTTTCTCCAGGATGTATCTCATCAGGTCCCATGGACTAGTGCACCTTCAAAAAGATAATAATTACATGTTAGAAGGGATGTTAGATCTACAGCTGTCGTTCCTTAGCTACAGGAATAATACAGAAAGCTTTTATATTTTTAACAAAACCTGATTGTTGCATAATTACTTCCAAGCAAAAAACCTCACTTTTATTCTAATAAAACAAGGCAGTTTCCACTGCCTGAATTCAAATTAAATTTAAACCCTTTTTTTAAAAATCAACCCTGCCATTAAATAAAGGGTATATTTATTAAATGTGGGTGTTAGATAATCAGAATTGTAGAATGGGTACAAGCTGTGCTTTTTCATCCTAGACATTTGCACCAACTGATTTCAGTTTTCCAGCAAGTGGGGAAAGAGTTCAGTCAAAAAAAAAACCCAAATTGTTTGGTGTAAAACCTTTAAATCATCTTTTAATTCAAGAATTTTAAAATTTGTGATAGAGGAACAACAGAAATGAAAACAGCAGAAATATCAACTTGAATAAGTTGTTAATGGCTGCTTTCATTTTTTAAAAAAAAAAACAAAAACACCCTTTTGTTATGTCATAATAATGATTACTTTCAAGGGATGTCGTTTGACAGTCCCACACAGTGTAGGAGGGGTGAATGAAAGCTGCTGCTTCTGCCTTCAGGCTGAAGCGTAGAGCAGACTCGCACAAAAAACAAAAGCTGAGAGGACTCTATATAGCATTATCTCAGTCATTGCCAAATGATGCTCTGAGTCGTTCTTAGACTTGGTTTTGTTTTTCAGGGTTTTTTAACAAAAGTAAGCCTTTATTGCCTTTTAACCCCATATTTTGTGCTTTTAGCTATTTGCTTCATTTTGACCTGCATTTCAATAAACGTGAGGCTTGAAGAATGGTTACGTTGTTCAGGCAAAGATAAAAAAATCTCCTGTTAGCCTGGACTTCTCCCCTGCAGACAGCCTACACAAAACCATGGATGCTATTATCACAGATAGTATTTAAATCTCAGTTACATTCTTGAGGCCTCACCGCCACCGCCACTGACTTACGGCAATTTACAGATGACTCTCTGATCCCTTGCTGACAGGCTAATGGAGTCTATGAAATCCTGCGCAGTGGTTCACTCGCACTGAATTGCACCTGAAAATACAATATGTGGATAGATTTAAGTGCCAGTGTCCGGTCTTTCAGCAGCAGCTTGTGCACACGTTTAATTTCATGCACATAGGCAAAGGCATGGTTTAATTTGGAGCAAAACTAAGTGCCTTAATTTGTTCTCCTACCATTTATACTGATAGTATTTCTGTTAACTGATCGTCTTCATTACTTATTTATGCTCTTAAAACATTATCTGTTACTATTTTTAAAAAGCTTCAGTTTACACTTACACAAAGCACGAGACTGATCCAGCTCCCACGAAAGTCGCTGTGTCTGCGTTACCATTGCTACTGTAGGCGAGTACTGAGGTTTCACCAGCTGGATTCGCACAGGTTGGGTGTCAGCACACCCAACTGTGTTCACACTGCAGCCCTAACAGCAGCTTTATAGCAGCCCTGTCACATCCACCCTCCAGCTTACCTATGGTCTTCGCCGCTGCCCATGTGAAGTATGTTGTCCTTTATCAGCAGTGCAGGACTTTGGTATTCCTACGGCTCTTTTTTTGAACCATGAAATGTGGTGGAAGTAAAGAGTGCAAAGCAAGAAGGGTAAAGCAGAAGGACGCCAGAGTGAAAACTTTACCCTCTCCTTCTTGCAGCTCAGTGTTTTACAGGTGGCAATGGCTCTCAGCCTTCCACCTGACCTGTAGCCCAGAACACCCTCAACTTCATAGAATCATAGAATGGTTTAGGTTGGACGGGACCTTAAAGATCATCTAGTTCCAAACCCCCAGTGGGAGGCAGGGACACCTCCCACCAGACCAGGTTGCTCAAAGACCCATCCAACCTGGCCTTAAGCACCTCCAGGGATGGGGCATCCACAGCTTCTCTGGGCAACCTGTTCCAGTGCCTTACCACCCCCAGAGTGAAAAATTTCTTCCTAATATCTAATCTAAATCTACCCTCTTCCAGTTTAAAGACGTCCCCCTCATCCCCCCTCGCTCCTCATCCTTGGAGTTTTTTGATACTCTGAAGCATGGGACACAATCCAGCTGGAACACCATTTCTTTGCAAGGATGCTGGCAGGATGCATCCACCCTGCAACACCTCTAGGTTAGAAGCACACTTTGATGGGACTGTACCAGGCTGGAAACATCTCATTAACTGCAGCAGACTCAAAAATCTGGCTGTGCACAGGGCCACGTCACAAGCTGTGATGACCTGACTTTGTTTTTACTTCAACAGTGTGATTCCTTCTGGCAAGGGGGTTGCTGTCACAAGAAGATACAGGGTAGAAGGAGGACATTGGATTGCCTGGTCAAGAAATGAGTGGCAAGACCCTGTGGAAACACACAAAGTGAGAATCTTGGATGACCACTTTGGAAGAGCAACGCTATCCATTTCCAACACTGTCATGAAGATAACCATACCCAGTATCATCTACACGCAGCACAAGATGCAATATGGCAGATGTCATTGCTGACTGTAGATATAATGCATTCCCCAAACGAGAGGGGAGTTCACAGACAAGATGTGCAGCTTACTGTGTCTATTGGGCTCACATTACTATTCAAATTAGAGAGTATCATCCATCTGTCAAGTGAATCATGGTGTTCCTACAGAAACATTAGATTTAGCAGACAAGTCTATAATAGCCCCATAGCCCAAAGTTTATATAAAACAGCACAGCCTACATGAAACAGGGACCAGATACACTCTGACCTGTGAGGTGCTGCTCAAGGGACATAAAATCACTTCAACCATTCATTCCTGATGGTTTTTCCTTGTCTGTATTTTTCAGATGGCTGAATGGGAGCTGTTCCGAAAGCAAAACCAGGAGCACCACTCTCAGTAGCACCTACATAGCTGAGGCCCACTGGGGCACTTAAATGCTTTCTACAGACCTATCAGCAAGTTAACCGGCATGCATGTGACACTGGAGGATGGAAGGCTAGTTCATGTTCCAAAGCCCATGTGAGTTGTCATCTACAGACGCACTGCCAGAAGACTCCAGTGGCTAACGTAACTAGTGGAGTTTATTCTGCCTAAGCTGTACGGAATTTTTTCTGTGCAGATAACAGGTGTGGGCTTCTTGTGTCCACACTGTAGGGGATCCAAGACCACTCACCCCTCTACCTAGTACCTGCTTTAACATCCTGCCTTATTTACTTGGTTGTAGGTTGGTTTGTTTTTTTTTTTTTAATTCTCCTTACCTTCTTCTTAAGTAGGATGTCCTCTATGCAGAGTGCAGCCCACCCTGTCTTTCTACTCTGAGAGCAACCCCAACCCAGAGTCACACAATGGATTTCAGCCAGTTCGACATGTAGGTTAGCTGAGCCTTTTCAGGCCTTTTTTGCAGGGTGGTATTCATACGATCCTGCTCCATCCCTGCTGGGATCTCTGCAGAAAACAGATGGTGGTGTCTTCTGGGACAGATGGGATGCCTCAGGAGATGTGGTCTTCTGTGTCCCTGATTGTCCAGTCCCAAACCTTTACTTTTGCTTTGGACAGCCAAACTTGGTAAAGTTTGGAGTTGCTACCCAGACTCACAGCTGCTCTCCTGCCACACCGGTGTCCTGACTTTGATGGCATTAGTACAAAGCAACAAACACAGGGGAAAAATAGCTATATTCAGATATTTTTAGACTGTTAGGTGCTAGTTATCATCAATGACTCTAATGACATGGAGTCATTGAGAATTGCTGTTTGAAACAGGTATGTATAAATCCACTGGTGATAATCCCTACTATAACATAGGAGAACTATGAAAATTTCAAATAAAGGAAATTTGGATGACAACATGACTGAAATGGGTGGCAAACAAAATAGACTAGGATCATCCGAAGTGGAAAAGAGAAGACTGAGGCAGGACATAATGTTAAAAATGTTAAAGGAACATAACATTAAACTATAAAAATAAAATAATAGTCTTAAATATATAATTTTAAAATTATGCAGAAACGGTGAATAAGGAATGATTATTCACCATTTCTCACAATAACAGAATGACTCAACACCAAATGAAGCTGTCAGGTAACAGGTTGAAAACAAGACAGAGAAATTAAGCTCTTCAGCTTTTCTACAATGGCTAATCTGCCTTTGTTGATGCTTCAGAACTGAGTGAGAGACGATGCATAAGAAAATCAGCCTTAACAACTACACATTGTCACAGGGATGGGCAATGGAAAATGATGTCAAGAAGGATGTTAAGAAGCATCTTTACTGTCTTTTGTAAGACACAGCATGAAAACCAGGTAAGGTAATTTTCACTATTATTTAATAGAAGGCGCCTTCATCTTTAGAGAATCAGTATTTTCTCTTCTACACGTGCTGCTAGTCGTATCAGCTAAATCACTATTCCCCAAACAACTATGTCATTGAATAATATTGATAATGTGTGCAAAAGGACCTGAAAATGTCACCCTCTGGCATGGAAACAAGCTGTGCACTGGCAGCAGTAAAGGCATATGCAATAGAGAAGGAAGCCTTTCGTCCTGCTCCCAGCACTCCCAGCAAAGGGTGGACATCCCGTTCAGCTTGCTGAAGGCACAGCTGACACAGGAGGGACACAGCCTCTGTCACAGAGGGCTCAAGCTTCACCGACTGGCAAAAGTTACTGAAAACAGAGAAAGGGAGAGATTTAAGGCGAAAAAGGTGGTGTTATCTGATAAAGCTCTGGAGAATCATTTGACAACAAAGGCCAGAGAACCTGAATTATTTTGAATTGGGAAAGCGCAGAGTCTTTTTATACACAGAGCAATATGACACTGTGAAACGTCATACCCTTATTATTATTAATCTGGTATTTATGTCAGCACAAATTGGTTATACCAAAATCATCAAAAAAAAGCAATATAAAAATGATACTTACATTCTTATAACTCTTTAGTATGTCATAACAGAGAAGTAATTTCAGGGAGTCCATAATAAGGAAATGATATCAAAGTATACAATAAAATAATCTCTTTTACACTTTGGGGACTGTAAATAGCTCTCAAAAATAAAGCTGCCAAGCTTCTGGATGTCAGTGAAAAATCTATAATAGCTGAAGCTAGGTGAAATATTCCAATTACATTACACTGTTAGAACTTTGTATCTTGCTGTCAGAAGTCCTTAATGGAGTAACAGCCTCAGCAGCAGCTTATCAGACACATACTATACCTTGTTAGAGGTATATTTATTGCCTTATATACATTACCATGGTTAGAGCAGAGCAATGTAAACCACAGTCACTATGGGAAATAATCCTCCTCCTTTCTGCTAACTACAGAGACAAGTCTTTGAGGGAGCCATGGGTAGTTAGTGATAAAGACAACAGAGATTGTTCTAGATATCCTAAAGATGGACGGAAAAGGCATAGAGCCTACTCAGAAATGAGGAATAGGATATCAGTTTCAGTATCTGGAATGAAGGTAACTGCAGCATGACAACGGCAGACTTTGTTGAGTTAAAAACAAGTGGAGATTAAAGTGGTAAATGCTAAAAAGCATCATCTGTGCCAATAAATGTAAAGAAGCTGCTGCAGATTGAGAGCAGCCTTGAGGAGGACTTTGGGGTGCTGGTTGATGAGAATCTCAACATAAGCTTGCAACATACGCTTGCAGCCCAGAAAGCCAACCACATCCTGGGCTGCATCAAAAGAAGCGTGGCCAGCAGGTCAAGGGAGGTGATTCTACCTTTCTACTCTGCTCTTGTGAGACCCCACTTGGAGTACTGTGTCCAACTTTGGAGCCCTCAACATAAGAAGACAGGGACCTTTTGGAGTGAGTCCAGAGGAGGGCCACAAAGATGATCAGGGGGCTGGAACACCTCTCCTATGAACAGCCTGGAGAAGAGAAGACCCCAGGGAGACCTTATTGCGGCCTTCCGGTACTTAAAGGGGCCCTACAGGAAAGATGGGGAGGGACTTTTAATCAGGTTATGTAGTGATAGGATGAGGGGGAATGGTTTTAAACTGAAAGATGGTAGATTTGTATTAGATATTAGGAAGAAATTCTTTACTGTGAGGGTGGAGAGACACTGGCACAGGTTGCCCAGGGAAGTTGTGGATGCCCCATCCCTGGAAACGTTCAAGGCCAGGCTGGATAGGGCTTTGAGCAACCTGGTCTGGTGGGACGTGTCCCTGTCCATGGCAGGGGGGTTGGAACTAGATGATTTTTAAGGTTGCTTCCAACCTAAACTGTTTGATGATAATGATGATGATGAAAGCACTCTTTCAGTTAAAAGAGGAGATAGCAATCAGACATTGTGAGCAGGAGAGGGAAGACCAAGCTTCTTCACTTTAGATGGTTTTGATACATTTTTTCCTCCTTCAGTGCCAGGTAGGATGAGTCTTGTTATTATACTGAGGTGAAGACACTGAAGGTAAAAGTGTGCATTGTTTCACAATCAATAAAGTTACTGACTTTGGTGGAATCAGATTTTACAAAAGGTCCTCAAAATGCATGAGAACATCTCAAATCAGGGTCTATTTCTTGGGGTTTTTTAAACCCTAGATGTTGCATGTAAATTAATTTTAAGTTTAGTAGACAAAACACACAGCAATTTTTTGTATCTTGGATTGTAATGCAAGGTATGGAAGCTCTGTAAACATTACAACCATTGCATGTCCTATCTCTGCCCTAAGTAAAAACACAAAGTGGACCTTTTTCCCCTTGGATTACAGAGGATAAAACTAGCTGGATACATCATCTTGCATCTGCTGTCATGAAATATTTAACATGTTGCTTGCAGAACTTTGTTTATGGGAAAAAAATAAATGCAGAATGAAATGGATCTTTTCACAGTCAGGCTATTTTTTCACCTGTAATGGCTTCAAGATCCTTTAAAGATCTTGAAAGAGAATTGAGGACTACTTTTGCCATGGGTTTCTTTTTTTTTTTTTTATAACCTAAAAAAAAAGAATTAAAGGAAACAAGTTTCCTGATCCTGATGTCCTCATGACTACTCTCACAGATAACTGTGAGATAAAAGACTTGTACTGTGAGTAAGGGAATTCTTGTTACTTCTAAAGCTTCAGATTACTCTTCATTTCTCGTGGAGAAGCATCACGTTTTCACTAGCATAAAATATTTGATACTGGATATGAGGTTTAAATGCATTGCTTTTCCCAGTATCTTTCAATTTGAGCTTTGGTAATTATCCACAGTTTTTTCACAACCAAGAGAAATTGAGGCTATTATTTAGAAATGAAAGTTAGAGACCTCAGAAAATGCTTCAGAGACCTTCAAAATTCAGTTTGGAAATAGGCTAGCTGCTATTGACTTTTTATTTTCATATACTACCTCTAAAGTGCCACTCTGCTAATAAAAAATTATGCTTTCGTAAAAATTAATAATAGATTTCTATGTAGGATTTAAGGTTAGTGAATATTACTGCATCTTGAGACTGTGGGTCCCTAATACACTCGTTTTCTCTTCAGTTAATTAAAAAAAAAAAAAAGGGTATCCACCTAGAAGCTGTCTTGCAGAAGCCTCAAATAGTATTGCAGTATTGAAGCTGCCTGGACAAAGTGTAATTCAATTATCTCTTTACTATTAGTGAATAATTTCATTCCAGTTCTTAAGTTCAGCTTCTCTCATTTGACACTCTCGTGGAGATCAAGGCCACTGGCAAATCCGTGGCAGACTTGCATTGACATTCTTGGTGGGATTTGGTAAGAAGAGCTGACCACTAAGACGGGCCAAAATCCACGGAAGTGAAAGGTATTTTTTCAGTCTTTGGAGGCCTTTGAAACAAGTCCCAGAGATATATAAAATTTCTTTTTAATTAAAAAATTGGGATTTCACTCTGAGACTACAAAGCTAATACCTAAACCAAAGCAAGCTGATATGACTTCATTGATGTTGAAGCTGTTTCTATCAAAGATGTATCGCTGTATTCACACTTTGCATAATGCATGATGTCATCAGAACAAATTTAAGTATTTTCACGTCTTGTGTTGATCAAAGGTTAGCTAATTAGTCTTTTCTTTCCTCTCCTATTTACATATACATATTTATTAATTTCTACATGAAGGATCCTATGTATAAAGCAAGTGAAGCAAAGTTTGGGATAGGAACTGGAGAAGGTTTCCTGTAGGGATTTTTTTTTCCGAAGTAAAAAGAGAAGGACTTTAAATATGGAAATAAAAACAGTATGGGACAGGCAAAAGGAGGCAAAAGACTGCAAAGGGAATGATGTTTTACTGTTGAAAAGACAATCAGACAATAGTGAGGAAACCAGAAATGGTGACACAGTAACAGCATTGTCACGTCTCCCGATATTTTTAAGTTCTACATATTTTTCAGTGCAAAAAAAAGAGGGGATAATCCAAGGCATTCTTGGACTTTACTCAAAAAGTCGGTAAAGTGCAAGTCCATTAAAACTACAATACCTGAAACATCATGAATGTAATTCAAAATGTTCCAAGCCTACTGCAAAACCATTTAAACACACTTAAGCAAATTATACTTCAAAACCATTATTGGTGCTCCCTAGCAACACTATTAATTGCCTAAAACAAACTAAATTCACTGCAAAATCTTAATAAACCAGGCTGTTATTTAAGCACAAAAGAAATTTCAGCTACAACTCTAGAAGAGCATGCCAGTCAATAATGCAATAGAACAACTGGTTTCATGGAAGTCCTTAATACTGGGCAGCACATAAAGAAAAATACACGCGCATATATATATATAAATCATCTGTACATTCAGTAAATTAAGACTTGTGCTAATGTTACAATGAATCAATTCACTTCCATTTCAAGTGTACCTCAGACAGCAGAATTTCACTGATTTGTTCTGGTACATTCAATTTCCTTTGAGACCGCTTGGATTCAGCTTTTAGCTACCAACACAACTGCTCAAATTTGGGTCAATATCAACATCTTCCCTCACTGGAATCCTCCCCCCACCATCCCCACTGCAAGGACAAGTATACTTTGTGGGCTGATGAAAGACCCATCAAAGATTCCACTTCAGGATTTGATCAGGTGTCCATTCTATTTAGATAATGGAGAACAACACAATCAGTTTGATGTAGGAGGAATCTACTGGAAAAGTGCTTAGAGATATAACAAAAGAAATCATTTCAAGATGTCTACTGAAGTGGTAAAACTATTCACTTTGAAAAGGTTTACTTATTATGATATTTATGTCTAGACTAAAATATTTACCTTTCTAAAGCCCAATAACACAACTGGATTTTAACACTCTCCTTGTAGTCCTTGCTTTTACTCTAGGTTTTAATTTTGAGAGGATCTTCTTAATTTTATCCTGTTGCCATTTTATTTTATTCCCTAAAAAGTTTTTTGTAGCCCACTTTTTTGGGCTCTCCATCCTACTGTAGCACTCCCAGAGCTGTGGCCAGAGCTGGCTTCAGCGGCAGCCTGGGGGAATGGCCAGGAACTCTACCAGGTGTGCTTGAATAGCAGTGCAAGGCATCCAGTCCTCAGGGTGAAAAAAAAGGCTTCTTCCTCAGCTCCTAAACCAGACCCACCCTTTGGTCCCATTTCCAGGCTTCCAAGAAAATCTCCCATTTTTTAATGTCACTTCCAGCTATATCCTTGGATTCCTGTCCATTAATACCAGATCAGCTTGCTATCAGATCAACTCACAGAGCAAATGCGATAGCTAGGTGAGAGGACACAACTACATTTCCTTTGGACGAGCCAGAACACACTGTACAGCGTTCAGCTGGCTCTGTGTCACCTGCATGGAAACAGATACCTGATCCAGCACAACGTATGACGGGATAAAGTTACCCCTTCACAATTTTTATAGGAGTTTGAGCTGGAAGAGTGAACGTGTACTAATTGAGCGCTGTGTGTCATGCGAAAGCAGCATCTCAGATCTGGTATTTTAAACCCTAAAACTGAATTTACATTTAAAAAAAACCACAAACAAACAAAAAACCAAAACAAACAAAAAAAACCCAACAAAAACTTTAAGAAAAGAACAGGCTCAGTGACCCCTGAAGCATAGTGCAGATGTTGTGAAAGAATCCAGCTGTATTACACCTGCATAAAGCACAGGCTAGCACTGAGGACATCCCAAACAAAGCTCAGTCTAGAAAAGAAGAGGGCTGTTTTGTACACTTGTACCTTGGGGATCTTCTCTTTGCTGTTGTGCAGTGACCACTGATATTGTGTAGATGACCATGAAAGCCTTGGTACCATAACCACACTTATCTGAGACTACTCATTTTTAGGCAGGTCTACATGAGGTCCAGGTGTGACTTAAAGCATATAAGCAAGAGTTTGAAGGACTGGGGCCTCTGTGATGCACTAGCAAGTAATGAGGACATTATGAAGGGTGAGGGAAACAGGCTATGGAAAAGATGCAAGTTATAAAGATTCAATATTGTGAATTTAGCAAAAATATATGTAGGTGGTTTTATAAGTGTTAGTGAATTATCATTGGTTAGAACACACACATACATTCGTTGTAACAGAAGAAGCTTGGAGAACACGATACAGTCACCCCAAGATGGGGACTTGGGGATATTTCTGCCTCCTGTTGCCAGGAATAAAGACACGCAGACTACAGGCTGTGTTAATGGAGGTGCAGGGATGGATATATCCCTTTTTGTGTCCAATAGAGCATTAATGCCTGGTTATTGTGATTTGGAAATGATTGCAAAATTTATATTAAAAGCATTCTGATGTGAGGTTCCTGAAAATCTGTGTATTTACTCGCAATGTTTATAGTGAATTTGCTTTAAAGTTAGTTCAGAAAAAACTTGCTACTTCTACAGAAAAGAAATGTGGAAAAGGCTGGGGTTTCATCAGATATTTTCCTTCACATCCACATTTTGACCTGTTTGACTATCCATTTAGAATTCCCAGGCCTTTTTATTATTTGTGTAATCCTGTATGGGAGCTGCTATCTACAGGTTTTGAATTTATTATCTTACGCTGCACAAAAGGGCCATAAGATAACCTCCTCCCCTACCATTCTGTTACGGCTGATAGTGACTTTAAACATTCTAATAATGGAAAAGATCAGAGCTTGGCTGAGCCAGCTGCTAGCTTTTTAAGAGTATATACTAGTAGTGCAACAATCCAGAGCCGGGAATGGAAGAGGAAAAGAGAATAGCTGGTGGGGAAGGGAGGGGAGGGGGGAGAAAGCAGGCAGAAAATCCTTTTAGTATAGTGCTACACTTTGGAAAATCAACCAAAGTCTAAAACGCAAAAAGGAAAATTCAAAGCGACTCTAAAATGTGAAGCTATTTCAAGCCAAACAGTGCCTTGGAAGGCGTTCCAACACGACTCGCGCTGACAGTGACTAAGGCAGGACTAGCTGTAAGCTTCCCTGCAGCTACGTTCGTCCTGTATCATATGCTTCAAGGTCAGCTGCGAGTGTCACAAAGTGCACGTGTCTCCTTCAAACAACGCACCCTGTTTTATAACTTCCTGCACACATTTTTTATTTATCTCACTGCGAATGAGAGAGACGGTTACGGCAGAAGAAAATTGTTCAGCAGCAGTGAAGGTCAGGAGCTGAACAGATTTGTTTAACAAACCGTCTCAGTACCATCTTTTTAATCCTCTGAGAGAGGAACAGAGCAGAAGTGCTGTTAAAATTCAGTCTACTTCATTATTAATTTGCCTTTTTTCCTGCCTATTAACTCATACACTATAATACCTTCCACCTCTAAGCAACGGCCCCAGGCAAAGCCAAGGTCTGGCCTTAAGCGAGAAACATGTACTTGTCTTACAGGGGTTCTCCAACATGATGAGGCCACGGAGCCTCCAGCTGAAGGAAACAACCGCACATGCCCCATCACCTTCGCTCCTGCTGCCCAAACAAACCCTACAGGGAAATGCAGGATGTACCCCCAGTTTTAAATCTGTTTCAAACTTGGCAACTACCCACTGTGTTTACATGGACTTCTGTACGCTGATGGATGCTCACCATCATCTCCCCAACTCTGGAGATGAGTAGCATGGCTTCAGCACGGTGCAGTCTCATCTGCAGATTTGGTGCAAGTGCAACCGGTTGTGCAATGCAAAACATGTGCTGATACCTACCCTGGCCGAAGCCCGTGTGTAACTGTTGGGATACAATCAGAATTAGACAAAAAAACATTTGGGTGATAGAATTGTAGGTGTTAAATTTATTCTTCCATGCACAGAGTAGATCTACGTCCATAGTAACCCACAAAGGACTGCACATATACAATGCATACATGCATACAACCTGAGAAATTGGTAAAATGTCTCAATTAAGGCATAGAGTAAAACTGACAAGAAACTTGGAGAAGTGCTGTTATAAGTAGCTAATAGTAAAATAACATACTGATTGGATCTGTCTAGTACAACTGCCAGTACGTGTGAACCATGAATACCTGAAGCTTTATACTAAAACACTTCATTCTGCTGAGAGTGGTAATGGAGGCCTGGCAGAAAATAAGACAGCAGAAGTCCCTGTGTTCATGGGTTTCCTTTGTGTGGCTGTTGGGTGAGGGGCTTGGTTTGCAGGCACTAAGGGCTCCTGAGAAGGGGAAACCGAGCAACCACTGGGGGTAAGATTTCTGCTCCACTGATTTCTGGTGCTTTCCTGGTGAAGACTTCCCAAGCAGCATGGCCTTTCCTCACTGCAGCTGGCTGCTCTATCTATCTGCAAGCTCTGCCTCAAGCCTGAGGACGCTTCCCCAAGTGACTTTTTTTAGCTTCCATGGTGTTCAGACTTTTTCAACAGGTCAGCCCTTTGTGAAGAATCCCATGTACCATTGGAAAGAAAAATCAAAACACCCTGAATGACATTTTCCTTAGCTAATTTCCAGGGAGCAGGAATCCTTCCTACAACTAGGGCCACAGACCCTGGGAGGTGAAAAGGAAATCTCTTATCCTCAAGGCATCCTTTGGGACACACATAAGTATTAGACCTCCTACTCTGTGAGTATGTCACTTTCTCATCCATCTTTCTCTGTTTGTTTTTTTTTTCACCCATCCTGAGGGAACCGGACCCCAACATTTCCTTGCAGCTCAGAAACAGGCAGGCACGTTAGGGTGGGAACCTGGCCTGTCTCTCCCCGCACTGAACTAGGCACTTACGTGATGCCTGAGGTGTGGTACTCACTGTCCAAAACCTCCTCCTCAGCTCATGCACCCGCTTTTTCCTTGTGAGCGCTGGTGGCTCACTCATTAAAAAACCCACAAAGACAAATACACGAAAAAGAGGGTGCTGTCACTGACACCCACTATGCTTCGCAGTGCCCTAATGTTAGACCCCTCACTTCAGTGATGGATAGATGTCAGACTCAGGAACGCTGGGAGTCATGTCCTCTGCCTGCTGGGACAAAGCTGGAGCCACCAACAGAGAACATTTCCTCCTCGCTCATTTTAGCACTGGCACACAAGCTATCTTGCAGCACACCTGCAGAAAATCTTTCCAAACTTAACATAAAATATGATTACCTTTCCAGAACAAGCTATTTCTACTTTTTCCCCAGGCATGTTGTAAAATCCGTGCACCAAAGATCATGTTACAGTCTAGAAAGGATTCTGAAGCTGAAATCACACATTTTTGTTCAAGAAGGCTGAGATGAACTCTTACAATCACCCTCTTGTTTATAGTAATGGATTCACTTAATCACTTCATAATACATGAGTATTATTGTTGTTATTTTTCAATGTTTCTACTGAATTGCTGCTCTTGATTTAGTTCTCTGCTTTCTAACTAGCCATCAACCCTGATGGTGACATAAAATATTTTCAACAAGTTGAATTTCACCTTATTATCTTTATTAACCAAACTTCTGATTACTACATTGGCAGCAGTCACGTAGGACTGATGAAAAAGAAAGAGGCGTAAATCTTTCTAAAACTAGTCCCAGGAGAAAAAGTCTTTCCTGGGGACTGCTGGAAGCTGGATTTTATGCCGTGTTAGAAAAGATGCAGTGGCCTTTTGATACAAAAAGAGTCTCATTAAAACTCAGACATCAGTGAACTCTCTTGATCGGGATTGATTTCTATTTCATTGTGTTGTGCTTAATTGAGGAAAAAGAAGCAGTATTGGAGTAAACTAGCAAAGGGTTATTCATTTAAGTACAATAATATCTGCTCAATCAAGAGACCTTACAGAACAGCTTTTTCTTCTGATTAAGACATATATACCCAGTTAAAGGTTTCAAACCGATTCCCACTCAAATCAATGGGAGCTTTCTCCACCAACTTCAATGGTTGTTGATTAAGCCTGCAGAGAGAATGCTCTTTCATATATGAAAGTGTTCCCAGACCACTATGGTTTTTTTGAGGTAAATTATTTGTTCAAATAGGAGAAGGAGGACCCTGAGACAAGACATGGCCTGAGAGATTTCTGGGGTAGGAAATTTGCAAAGAGGCAAATTTGTAAAGAGGTCAGGAGTTATTTCTAAGAATTTCCGCATAAGACCTATTTCTTTAAGTCGGTGTACTTAGCTGTGAATTACAGTCGTACACATAAGCATACACACACAGAATAACACAGAACACACACAGAATAACCCTGAACATTGGGTCTTATTTGTGCTTGAGAGTACATTTAAATAAATAAATAATGATGTGACCTAATAAATAAAAGCAGAGCTCTGAAAGATTAGAAAAGTTTGAGGATTTTTTTTCACAAGTGCTGGTGAAGTACCACTAGAGAACTATCACACTAAATTTCCCCAAAAGTCTTGTCAACTCCCATAATAACGCTTGAAAAATAGTTAATTCTAAGGAATATTTGAAGAGTTTTGGAAGGGACAGTAAAACAGTTCATCTGAACAAAACCACATTGATGGAGACATTATTAGAAATGAAAGAAAGCACCAAAAGCTCTTTGGTGTCACAGAGACTTCATGTGCAACATATTTACAGGTGTCACAATAAATTGGGGTTGCTTTCACAATTAAGTAGCACTGTGGCCTTTTAAAACTATTGTTTTTCTGCATTAATTTCCCTATAGAATTTCTTAGTCAAATGGATGAAAAAGAATTCAAATAAAGAATCATTTCAAAAAACTAAAAAGCACCTGACCCATAAATATTTAAAACTAGTTAGGAAGCTAATCATGGTAACAGTCATGCACCTAGAAACAAGAGCCATCCATACACTGACAATTATAATTGTAAGTACTGTAAGATTAAAGCCTGGGTGTAACTTTCAAAATTACTTTAACTTAAAGCATTTAACAGAGACGAGTCTTTATACTTAGTTGGTTTAATTCATTAACTTCTGGTGACTTAAGGATCTGGTCCGTAGATCCATCCCTTTCAACAAGATGCAAATCTCTTCAATGTTTAAAAAGTTTTTGGGTTTTTTTTAAGGATTATTTAAACTCTAAAGCAGTTTGAGGCCAAACTTTAGCATTTAAGAACCAAACTAGCTAGATTAAAATCTATATGAATTTACAGGAAGATCAAAGGTGGTAGGAGATCGAAGCTGCAAGTATTGCTGGCTTAAATTACTGGACAACCTCATTCTTTGGGAGGTCACTCGGGCATATTGCACGCTCCATTTAAAAGCTGTATTCAAAGAGCAAATTTTGGACATACAAGCAACAATTATCCATACCCAAGAAAATTTGAACTGTCAGTGCACTGCCAACGAGGGCAAAAAGGGAGCAGCGGAGAGGGCACTAAAAACTTTTTAGCTATTGTTACAACGTGAGTTCTTATTGCCTTTTGCACAGCCAGGTGGGCACCCTACTGCTTATTTTACAGCATTTGACAACTTGTGGAGTAGGAAGTAAGTGCTGGTGAGGTTGAAAACCTGGCAGCTATCTTGTAAATAAGCTTAGCAGAAAAGAAGAGAAAAATCATAGCAAAAGCCATCTTTAAGGACTCAAGAATGAAACTTCTTGGAATCTTTAGTCTGTCATATTTGAGACTGTTTATATTGCAAATAGGCTGGACTTGGAATTCCTGTGTTTGCACTGAGCACGGCGGGTGGATTTCAGACCACTGAGAGCAGAATTAATGGATGCTAAGTTTGCCAGTGTTGGTGAATAGCTGGTTTGATTTCTGAAAGGGATGTGGAAGGGAAATGATCAGCAGCAGCCTTCAGGAGGCTGAGTTATGAGCTATTAACTGGTATGAAATTTGACCCAATTTGATGAAATCTGTGTCCTAACTTTCAATTTGCCATGCTGGATTCCTTCCACTTACATTACTGCTGCAAAAGCCAGAAGCCTGTATTTCTACTACAAAGTTATCGTGTGCCTGAACATGTAAGCTAGGTTGCAACCTACCAACATGAAGCTTGAAGCTGATGGTCATCAGTGTGACTATGATGGTATGTGATAGTCATCACCTTTAATAACGTCAGCCAAAGTCTTCTTAGAACTCAGAGCTTCTGCCAAAACATCCTAATCACTGGGCAACACTCTCTTTTTCACTATTTCTCTACCTCCATGAATACTACGTTCTTTCCTGCACTTTGACACAACAGTAAGAGTTTAAGTAGAAGATATCATGATGTAGCCTTTTGCTTGGTTGTTTGGACACATTCTTCACAGGAAATAAGTTTGGGATGGGATTTGTCAGCATAAAAGTTAATTGAACTGATTTTTCACACGTGGAAGAAAGCTTCTAGTATCATTAGGATACTCAAAAATTCATAAAATTACAAGAAATGAGCTATTATTTTATTTTTGTCAGGATGCTATACAGGCTGCCAGTACATCCACTGGTACACTTACACTATGTGGCTCTGACAAGCTGCTAGATCCCAACAGGGATTACCAGGAATGAGGAATCTATTAGGACCAGGTAGATCTGTACATATGTGAAGAAAGGACCCCTTAGGCAGTTTTCAGATTTGAAGTGAAGAATTACTGGCATTTAGATACCTTCAGCATAAAGCAGTTAATGAGAGGGAGGATTTTAAGTTGCAGTTTTGGACTTTGGATTCTACAGTCCACCTAAATCCCATTCTGGATTTGGCCTGTAATTGCTAAATGCCACGTGTCTTTGCGTATGTTCTTTCTCTAGCTGATCTTTCTTAATTCAGACCGCATCCAGTTTTTGAGTGAGTATCAAATGGCACAATGTTAATATATCCCACCATTGTGCGTGCTTATGCTTTTGAATGGAGAATTAATTTGAACACTGACTATCTTAAAGAATGCCAAGGAAATCTTGCATAATGCCAGCTTCGAGAGAATTAGTGGGCTACGGGGAGAAGAAACATTCTTGGCATCTCACAGTTTTGATCTCCTTGGCTAAGCCCTGTTCTCTTTTAACCGTTTCTTAGAAAATGTAAATCTTTCACTTGTCTGACAAACTAAGCAGAAATTACTAGTAACCTTTAGTTAAATATAGCACATCTGCATTCCTACAATCTTCATACTTAGTCTTACTGATTTTGCCCACCCAACGTGCCTATCAGGATGAATTCTAAAGTTGAAAGCATGATTGGTTCCAATCCAAACCTTTCTATGGTTCTGTGATTCCCGTTACTGCATATGTTATTAGAGTGCCTGTGGGCATATGAGCCCAGCAGTTTTAGAGTGCACAGTGCTGCACAAGAATACAATCCCTGTTTCAAAAAGACTGCTGTCTAGATAAACAAGAAAAAACCCAAATCCGACTGGATTAATATAGACAAGTCAGCACAAAACCAGTTAGTAACTTTTTTTTCTTGTTTCTGCAGATCCAGAATTGTTCCCTAGTCTTTTATCTGTCTTTCTCAGTGTCCCCTTTAAAATTCTAGGCCTCAGTATCTTCATCCACCTTCAATGAAGAGTTTCAATCCCCCATTCTTACCACAGAATTAGAAAAAAACATCCAAACAATGACCAAGTGTTTTTGTCATGCAATTAGCAAATTGAGATGGATAGCATTCTTGAAACTTTTTGTTCAAAATTTTAGAATTCTGAATATAAAGCAAAATGAGCTGATCGAAGCATTAGTGAAAATTTAGGGAACAAACATCTAGGTCCACCTAGTTTGCTTTGTGATAGGATGACATGGAGATGCTTGAGTTAAAGAGGAAAATAGATGCAAATTACCTTCTCAGAACAAGAATAACTTTGTCTCTATTAGCTTCCCAAAATATCTGGTATCTCCTCGGGGGTCTGAGACAGCACCAGTTCATCGGTATTACATGTTTGCTGTGTAAGACCTGTGTGTAAACTCTTCTTCTGTACAAAGCACCACCGTTAAGCAGTTAGATGTACACCTGACTTAGGGGATGTCTATGTTGCTTGTTCAGCTCAATGGCTGGTGCAGTGAGCCTTCTGATTGTCCTCTGGTTTGGATATTCAGATACACATTTTAGGCAAGGCAGCAGGATCTGGATTCTTGCAGCAGTAGCACTGTTTGCTGCCACCTCCCCTCGGGGACTGGCACCTATGTTCTGGAGTCGCTTATTCTCTGCTCCTGTCCAAATCAAATGGGTGAATTTAAACCACCTGTGCCTATAAATAATTATGACTTGAGCTCCCCTGCTTGACTTTGCATTAAAAGAAATGAAGAACAGTGGTCTCAACGTGGAGATGGTGAACAGCAGAAATACCTTTCAGCTGGTGGAAGTTGTGTGCTGAACCTGTTCATTGCCTGTAGCATTTCAGCCCATCACCAGAGCATCCTGACGTGCTGTGTTTGTTTGCCACAACCATGTTCAGCACCTTCATATGCACCAGGTAAGATAGCTTAATAAGAAGGTTTTGGTATAACTTTGGAGACAAGGGTAAATGCCCATCCAAGTTTACTCAGCAAGAATTGTACTTTTGCTTCATGATCCTCAACTCTTACTCCCTCTGATTAACTCATGGAGAATCGGTGCAACAGATAGCGTACAGCCAATCCTTTACTCTGGATGTAGACAAAACCAATGGATCATGCTGCTCACAAAAAGTCTCCTTGTCCAGCTAGATGCAATACTGAATGCAGAACAAAATCCTTCCTTACAAGAGATGAAAGGGAAAGGGCTAGGGAAAGAGAAAGTGACCCTGACAGTATCGTCAGGGAAGGAAGAAAAGAGAAATCCAGCAAGGAAAGACCAAAGTAGAAACAGTGCTGATGAGCAGAAAGAAGCCTTCATTCTCACATTTTCAAGGATCTAAATGGTTATTCTCCCTTCCCTAAGACTAATCTCTAAGGTTATTCTCCAATGTCAATCTAACAACTCCTGATGTTCAGACAGAAATCTATTCCAGACTGAAGTGTTACATGACATTTTGAGTCCTCTCTGACATATATCATATATATCACATGCATCATTCATTTTGATTTTGCCAGCAATTTATTTAGTGTTCTTACCCCTTTCTTATTTGAACAGGACGTCACTGTTTTATTTGCCATCTGTGAGCTCCATATGGTCACAGCTAATGAAAGCAAGTAGTCTAAAAAAGATGACACCATTAAATAACCTTTGTTTGATTAAATACACAGTCTACTTCTTTTAGACTATCCTTGCCATCGCTAAATGTCAAGATAGATAGTCTTCTTGCTTTATCTGAAGACCACAAGGTTTGGGATACCTGAAAAAAATGTTGACTGTCAAGTTACAACTACAGGGAAATTTGCTAAAAGCTCTCCAAAGTTAAAGTCCTGCTTTATCTTTTTTGCTCAGGTAAGACCTGATCATGTTAGCAGCTTTCCCTGAACCTCCAGCTCCGTCAGAAACAAAAAGGAAGCTGATGGGCCACAGCTCCATCAGAAACAAAAAGGAAGCTGATGGGCCATCACACTTTTTGTCATCTAGCCTTAGAGACTTGGACCCTGTAATCTATAGAGTTTATCTCTGATTCTGAGATCTCGTTTGTGAACCCACTCGTCTTGGTGGGATGAGCAGCATGGGAATCTGCTGGTGTGCTCTCAGGCACCACAAACACCACTGTGTTCCTGAGCTCTTTAGAGAAAGAAGCAACAACAAAATCAGCTGCGTCTCCCTCCCACTTTTCTGTCTCATCAGCATCCTTTGCATTTGATATATAATAAAATATTGTTAGCCTTATATCTGCAGCAATGAGACCTTTCAGACCCATGCGCTCCGCCTTCCCCAGAGGAAGGCTTAGCAACCAGAACAGCATCTGCAAAGGGCCTCAGCGGAGCTCTCTGATGAAGCTGCTTTTCCTGAAAACTCTTGAGAGAAGAGGCCGGGATTTTCTCCTGATATATTTTTGTACTTTAGGGATATAATTAAGGCTGGCTTATGTCTGTGAAACCCCATTAAAGCTCTGGCAGCCAGAGTTGGGACCTTTTAAGCCAGTGGGTTTCCAAGTTTGATTTTTATAAATTAAGTTGAAATGGATGCCAGCTTTATGTGGCTATAGCACTTCTACTGTACACATGAACAGTGGTTTTAATGATTTGTTAAAATCCCTAGGGTGTTGGATGAGGTTTTAAATATTGTTTTAAAATACATTAAATGAAAATAATTAAATAATGTATTGCTTTTAGAATGCGACTAAAAAGGCTATGTAATTAGAATGAGGGGTAATATACAATATTTAATTGTAGCCCCGGTGTTCCTTATAATGAAGTTTGAGTAATTAGTGGGATGATGACTGAGTACTTATTACTTAGTATGAGGTTTGTGTTCCATTACACAAAACATCAATCACTGTTTCCCTATGACAGCTGTTATGGCAGTCTCTCTTTTTCTCCTTTCCTGTGACTCTGTTTGCACATCGGTAGAGTTCCCCCAGTTTTTTATTAAGCTTTTCACTATCTGCCTTGATTGTTTTGACATGTGAGGCCAAACTTCATTGTGATCTATATGATGTAGCATGAATGACTACTAAAAAGGAGATGTATTTTTCCTTTTGATAAAACTCCTTGTATTGAAAGGCACGCTGCAAAAATGGCAGGTTTAACAGGTTTTTCAGCATAGCTGTGCATCTATGAAGGTTTTACACTATGCCTATTTATTACAGAATTTAAAGGCCTTTTGGTGTCATCTGAGAAGCTTTTTTACAAACCTCTGTTGATGGATTCTTCCCATACTTTCCATTTCTATTCAAGAATTGAGGCCATGGGAAAACATCATCTGAAATTGTCTGGCCTGATCCTCTCAAGGGTTTTGAAATGCAAAAACTGAGTGTTAGTTTGGTGTTTAATTAGGAGCCAATACTGAAGAAATGCTTTTCTCATCACATTTTTGTTAGCAAAGAGTCTAATATTTCCCTCAATGCTGCCTGAAGTTTCTCCTGTATCCATGATCAGTCTGAACTTTATTACAATGAGGGCCTTTATTACAATGAGGGCAGGTTACTCATAAAAGGATGCGTTCCTTGACTGTCTGACAGTATGGCCCTTCTTCTTCCAGTTGGGAAAAAAAGTAAAGAAGTTTTTTCATTTTCTTCTTGCTATATATTTCTCTATTAAAGATGTGCTAGAGAACAAGTCAGAGCCGTTTTAGTGACCGTGGAATAACTGACACTAACGGTAATGGAAAGGTATTAATTGCCTCTTCAAAGGTTGAGTACTACTCAGCATTTCCTGACTACATCCAAGACAGCTGTTCTTCATTCAATATCTGATATTATCCAGGCCTCGAGGACTGACATAGTGTTTTGGGTGAACATGAAAAATGACAGCATCTTCTCAGTGAAACTAACATGTAAGATCATAGCACCTTCTTGCTAGCCAGCCACTCCAGGGCATCCAACAGATACTGCTGTCAATTTTCTGTCAGGGTGTTTAATGGCCAAGTTGAGATCAACCGGCATCCCCTTATGCCGCACACAAACCACATAAAAAGGACGAACCACTTGTATATGATATAACAAAAAAAAAATCTTTATCAGCTGCAACAAGCAATGGGCTGCTGTGATACCTTGTAAGGTGCGAAGACACATATTCAGCTTTAGTGACTGGATGGTATATTGTGAGTAGAGGGAATGAAAAGAGCTAAGTAATTGCTATCTGTACTGAAATGGCCATGGTGGGGAACCTAGTGATGGCGCTAACCATAACCAACAGTATAAAGGTCATTTTAAGATGCACAGACCTAACAGTCTAACATCATAGCAACACATTTCTAACACCAAGAAGAACAAGGGGAAAAGGGCATTTTCTATAGATACAAACAGACTAAATACAGGAAATTGTTCTGCCCTTTATCTTTTTCTTCCCTTCTGCTGAAGAAGCCGAAAAAGGCTGATTAACATAAGAACTGTAGTGGCTGTTAGATAACATGCTTGATCTGAACTCTGCAACCTTTGGGTTTTTTTAATAATTTTTCTATTCTTCTTTTTGTTTGCGTGCTTTTATTCCGCATTCAAGGAGCGGTGAAAGACAATCTTCTTGTACAAGAAGTCATTTACATGAGACAAATGGGACATGTAAATATTACCAGTTTGAAGCACAGCGTCAGTCCTGAAAAGATGCTGATCTGCAGTTGCTAGCCTGTTTGAGCTGGGCAAATGAGTAAGGAACCTTCTCTGACAAGCACTGTTACTTGTGCTCAGATTGACTCATACAGTCAATTTCATTGACTTCAAGATAACTTTGCAAGGGGCTGAGAGCTCGCAGTTCTTATTGATTTAAAATAGTTTTAAAGCATATAGAATAAAGGAAACTAATGAGATATATAAGATGAAGGCAGAAGAGACCCTGGAAGAACATTGGAGGTGAAATGAAAAAGAAAAGGATTTAAAAAGGGAAAAGAGAATAAGGCATAGGGCAAGTTTAGTTTCACCTAACTTTGGTCACCTAAAAGCTAGATGTGTAGCCTGTGTTAATTATCCAGATTTTCTCCATAGTCATGAAGAGAAAGTGACACCTCCACAGGAATATTAATTTCAAAAATCTTAGAAAATTATTTTAGGAAGGAATGAATCACCCTTCAGGGCATCTGCGTATCTCCACTGAGTTTAAAGGGAGTCTAAGGAATACTAGGGGAACTTTATCTGGGAGATAAATGCATTCATTTGAAAGAAAACAAATCAGCTACGAAGCAGAGCAGAGCACACCACTATCCCAAAGATCACCCAATTATAAATTGGTCAGATTTGTTGATTTTTTTAGGTGCTTTATTGAATTCTAAGGTATAAAAGATCTGAAAGTCTTTTTCATGGAATAACACTAATAATTTTTGTCTCCAGTTCCATTCATTTTAAATCAAATGAACCTAAGTGTTTTAAAGTACCTGAATGTCCATATACAGAAAATAAACCAGCTGCTATGTGCTAGAAGCATCTTACCTGCAGTCATAAGCATTTACATTATCACCACTTAATCCATGGTATGTGCATCCCATAAGACATGTAAGCAGTCTTATGACTGAAGCATCTAAACCAGGACTTTGATCAGACATAATCTTACTTTACAGTCTTTAAACCTCCACCCAATTGTAGACATATTTTCTATTTGATTTCTAACAGCCTGCTCTGCAGACAGTACTCTGCAGAATTATTCCCATCTGAAACATCAGGTGCATCACTCATTACCAATAGATACCTATAAATAGATGCTATGAAGCTGTCTGACCACTTGCTAGTTAGGTGTTCCAATGAATAACTTTCAAGCATCTGGACACCATCTTGGTATCAAAGACTCAGAGGTGGAAGCTTAAGAAGAGGGGTCAAAAAATTCAGTAAGGAGCCACCTTTAACTAACCACTACGAAAAGGCATGAGTTGGGGAGTAGGAGACAGTGTGATTGGAAAGGGTAAGGGTCAAGGACGCCAGACAGGACACAGGGGAAAGCAAAATGTTCCCCCTGAGACTTGTGATCATAACATCACACTGGGAGGAAGCGTAGGAGTGGGCTAAGAAGCAGAAGACAGCCCTGTGCCTGCCTTGGCCCAACCACCTACACTTCAGCTCTCTGGTCCTCACAGTTAGGGGTTCACAATGAGGACAGCACGCCTGTCTTTGGGACTTCCTCTGAGACGTGCTCTCTCCTGATTGCATAGCTCCCTTCTTTTAAGGTGTGTTCAAGGGCCACCTAAGCATCTCAGCCACTGATTTCTTCTAGCATCTCCTGAACCCTTGATTGGCATGGGATGGGGCCTGTTTCTGCTCCGTTGTCAGCTTGAGGAATTTAAACCTCTGTCTCTTATCCCTGCTGCCCTAAGAAGTCACATATAGCTTATACTGTGTGCAGGAATCCTTTTCCCCTCCTGTTGAAGTTACAACGTTGTCTGGGGAAAAATAAATCAAGATTTCTATAATTATAAGCAGAGAGAACAAATAGAATCAGATGAAAAAGGACAGTTATCTGCTTGGGAACTGCAGGCATATTTTGGCAGAGAAAAAAAATAATCCTACTTGCAATGTCTTGAAACAGTTTGCACCTGTCCCACACTTCCTTCCTGAGTGAACGCCCTGATTACTAGGTGAGGAATCAAAAGTTTTCTTCTGCCTTTTCTTTCTGAGCCTTGAATTTCTGAAATTAACTTTTAGCAGCCCAGTAATCCCTAACTAACCCTAGGAGAAGGGCTAAAACATACGTGAATACTTTCTCAGACACGGCCTCTTTCGCAACCCAGAAATCTCATCCATGAGTGGTTCAAGAAACTGATGTTTGCTCCAGATGTCCAGCAGTGTGCTGCTTCTGGTCTCCAGGAACAGTACAGCCCTCCAGCAATGACAGAGCGCGTGCTTGGTGGGGAGTGCTGGACCTGTGTACAGCCAAAAATGTCGGAGTGCACTCTGGGACGGTACAAAACACATTAGATCCAATGCTCTTTGGAGGTGTTATATTTACAGCTCATGCATCATAGGTATTCTGGGTATGTGCAGTAAGTATGAGGCTGCCTGGAAAAATTTAGCTTACTGAGCATTTCCTAAATGTCGCACATGCAACTGTACTGATCTTCAATACACAGACATTGCTCCGTGTTCAGATACGCAGTGAGAGGTATTTTTGGTTTCCCATCCCAAGGTACAAAAGTCTCCCCATGTGGCAAAAAGGCATCTAGCACAGACCTGACTTTTCCAGGAGCAAGACCTACCGTGTAAAGCATTGCACT
Source organism: Anarhynchus alexandrinus (assembly GCA_008711295.1). Taxonomy (NCBI): domain Eukaryota; kingdom Metazoa; phylum Chordata; class Aves; order Charadriiformes; family Charadriidae; genus Anarhynchus; species Anarhynchus alexandrinus. The sequence goes on from VUYV01000119.1 coordinate 165,897, forward strand.
ATGTAACTATTATGCAACAGAGTCTGCTTCTACATTTGGTCCAAAATGTTTGTTCCTCTTCACTAAATAGTTGTACTCTCTACCTTGTGTTTGCATTAATAGCTGTGCAGCACGAATGTAAGATGTTATTACTCTGATTTGATCACCTTTTGTATTAATTTTAGTCTGTTACACACAGGAGACAAAGGCTCAGGCCACTGCTCATTGAGCCTCACTCTGTTTTTATTTGCCCCTGAATAACAGCATTTGCTTAACTACATTAGTTTGTGATAGTCAAGATTATTTTCCCAGGAAATAGAACTTTTCCATTCCACATGAAGTCCAGGAAGCATACCATGAAGCTGTGACCAGACTAAGTGCCATGACTAACAATGGTAAGAGCAGAAAAAGCAGAATTTCTCAAAAAGATGACTGAAAAGCAGTTCTTATTACTCCTGGTCCCTTAAAGATATTATGTAACCCTCCAACGCTAAAGTTTTCATTTTTGAGAAGTTCATAACTTGAGAAGAAATCTTATTACATGTAATTTTCCCTCTTCCTTGTTCGCCAGCATCAAGGATGCTGACGTTTTCTCCATCCTGACGTATTCTCCATCTCCCTCTGTTAAAAATGCCAGTAAGATGAATTTAGCAATCTCTTCTGTACTTGCACAGAAGACAGCAACTTGAGGACAAGAGGGAATGAGTGGTGACTCTGCAGTCATGATGTCTGCTTACTTCCCTAAGCCAAATTTAGCCAAGCTGATTCCTCATATCCACCATATCAGCTTGTTAACTTCGAACAGGCCTCCAAAACCTGCTTATCAGTCTGGCCTCCTACCTCATTTAAGACCCTCTTCAAAAGTGAGAGAAACATTAAGGTAGACTTTTTAAAATAAAGGAACTTAAAAAGACCTATATGCAAAAATGCTGTGCCGTATCAGTCATATCCACGGGGACATCTAAAAAGTCATGAGATATATAGAATAGAATAGAATAGAATAGAATAGAATAGAATAGAATAGAATAGAATAATTTCCATTGGAAGGGACCTACAATGACCATCTTGTCCAACCACCTGACCAATTCAGGACTGGCCAAAAGTTAAAGCAAATTATTAAGGACATTGTCCAAATGCCTCTTAAACACTGACAGGCATGGGGTGTCAATCACCTTTCCAAGAAACCCATTCCAGTGTTTGACCACCCTCTTGGTAAAGAAATGCTTCCTAACATCCAGCTAAACCTCCCCTGGTGCAGCTTTGAACCATTTCCATGCTGGATTATCACTGGATACCCAGGGGTGATCAACACCTCCCTCTCCATTTCCCCTCCTCAGGAAGCTGTAGAGAGCAATGAGGTCGCCCCTCAGCCTCCTTTTCTTCAAACTAGACAAACCCA
>VUYV01000119.1:167383-226054 GCA_008711295.1 Anarhynchus alexandrinus
GGAGCAAGACCTACCGTGTAAAGCATTGCACTATGTAACTATTATGCAACAGAGTCTGCTTCTACATTTGGTCCAAAATGTTTGTTCCTCTTCACTAAATAGTTGTACTCTCTACCTTGTGTTTGCATTAATAGCTGTGCAGCACGAATGTAAGATGTTATTACTCTGATTTGATCACCTTTTGTATTAATTTTAGTCTGTTACACACAGGAGACAAAGGCTCAGGCCACTGCTCATTGAGCCTCACTCTGTTTTTATTTGCCCCTGAATAACAGCATTTGCTTAACTACATTAGTTTGTGATAGTCAAGATTATTTTCCCAGGAAATAGAACTTTTCCATTCCACATGAAGTCCAGGAAGCATACCATGAAGCTGTGACCAGACTAAGTGCCATGACTAACAATGGTAAGAGCAGAAAAAGCAGAATTTCTCAAAAAGATGACTGAAAAGCAGTTCTTATTACTCCTGGTCCCTTAAAGATATTATGTAACCCTCCAACGCTAAAGTTTTCATTTTTGAGAAGTTCATAACTTGAGAAGAAATCTTATTACATGTAATTTTCCCTCTTCCTTGTTCGCCAGCATCAAGGATGCTGACGTTTTCTCCATCCTGACGTATTCTCCATCTCCCTCTGTTAAAAATGCCAGTAAGATGAATTTAGCAATCTCTTCTGTACTTGCACAGAAGACAGCAACTTGAGGACAAGAGGGAATGAGTGGTGACTCTGCAGTCATGATGTCTGCTTACTTCCCTAAGCCAAATTTAGCCAAGCTGATTCCTCATATCCACCATATCAGCTTGTTAACTTCGAACAGGCCTCCAAAACCTGCTTATCAGTCTGGCCTCCTACCTCATTTAAGACCCTCTTCAAAAGTGAGAGAAACATTAAGGTAGACTTTTTAAAATAAAGGAACTTAAAAAGACCTATATGCAAAAATGCTGTGCCGTATCAGTCATATCCACGGGGACATCTAAAAAGTCATGAGATATATAGAATAGAATAGAATAGAATAGAATAGAATAGAATAGAATAGAATAGAATAGAATAGAATAGAATAATTTCCATTGGAAGGGACCTACAATGACCATCTTGTCCAACCACCTGACCAATTCAGGACTGGCCAAAAGTTAAAGCAAATTATTAAGGACATTGTCCAAATGCCTCTTAAACACTGACAGGCATGGGGTGTCAATCACCTTTCCAAGAAACCCATTCCAGTGTTTGACCACCCTCTTGGTAAAGAAATGCTTCCTAACATCCAGCTAAACCTCCCCTGGTGCAGCTTTGAACCATTTCCATGCTGGATTATCACTGGATACCCAGGGGTGATCAACACCTCCCTCTCCATTTCCCCTCCTCAGGAAGCTGTAGAGAGCAATGAGGTCGCCCCTCAGCCTCCTTTTCTTCAAACTAGACAAACCCAGAGTTCTTAGCTGTTGCTCATAGGACATGCCCTCCGGCCCTTTCACCAGCTTTGTTGGCCCTCCTCTGGACACATTCAGAGACCTTCATATCCTTCTGAAATTTTGGGGCCCAGAACTGCACACAGTACTCAAAGTGAGGCCATACCAATGCTGAATACAGTGGGACAATCACCGCTTTTGCCCGGCTGGTTTTGCTGTGTTTGATGCACCCCAGGATGCGGTTTGCCCTCTTGGCTGCCAGGGCACTCTGCTGACTCCTATTGAACCTGATGTCGACCAGCACCCCCAGATCCCTTTCTGCAGAGCTGCTCTCCAGCCACTCCTCCCCCAATTTATACTTGTGCCTGGCATTACTCTATACCAGCTGCAGAATCCAACATTCGAACTTGTTAAATTTAATCCCATTAATCATTACCCAATGCTCCAATCTATCTAGATCCCTCTGCAAGGCCTCTTGTCCCTCCAGAGAGTCAACAGCACCTCCCAGTTTAGTATCATCAGCGAACTTGCGAATGGTGCATTCAACTCCTGCATCCAGATTGTTGCTAAACATATTTTACAGACCTTGCCCTAGAATTGAACCCTGAGGAACACCACTGGTGACCGGTTGCCAGCCGATTGCTCGTGTCCAATTTAGTTGTCTGAGATAGTTACCCTTCATAACAAGTAGAGGCACATAGGCACCCACAACAGGCCAGTCGTCTGATCCACTCCAGACACTCATCTAAGGGAAAATGAGCCTCTCTCAGCAGGTGCCTGTTTCTGCCCACTGGCTGGAAATGGATTTTAAGGTAGACAGACCAGACCTTCTGTATAAATTCTAGCTGCCTATCTTAGGAAAGACTAATCCCATCTCAAATCTTAGGTCGGTCCCATTCATATTTGAGTTAAAACCGTGTTCATGAGAAATAATAACATCTGGGTTACCTTACTGTCAGAACTGGCCAATGCACCTTAATCTGCAAGTTTTAGGCAGATTCGGCTCTTACGTGTGCTGGTCCCAATAGAAATATAATCAGTGAGAACAGCATAAGTCTCCAAAAATACTTACATTCCTGACTAATGCAACCTGCACAGTGTAATACAGAGAGTTAATTGCAGAAGAGTCCAGCTGTTTCATAGCTTATTACTGAATGGGAATGAAATTAAACAGTTTGCAATGATTTACTAAAGAATAAAATTGTTTCAAAAAGCCCTTTGGGGACTGAAAATAGATGCTTTCCTTTGTTTAATGTGTGGAGGGTATGAGCATTTTGGTAGCCACCTCGCTGAGCTCATCACAGGAAAATCCAGGCCCAGGTTGTGTTCTCTGAGTCAGAGAAGGGGTTTTCCATCCCAAGACCACCACAGATCAGGCAAAGCTCATCTGAGAGAGTCTTGCTATCTCTGACTTACTTCTTCTTGAGCTTTAAAACTCATCCACTTTACTATAATCAATTAGTTCCATTTCATTCACCGTATTATAAGCACAGAGAAAATATTAATGGTACTGTGTAGTGAAGATCGGGCCGTTTTTGTGTAAAATGCAAGGTGCTTGTCACAGTGGGATTATATCTTTATAAATGGCTTGTGTTCTTAAAGCAAGTACTGAAAGGATTGGCATACTTTTGAAATTAAAAACAATGAAACTAACCAAACCCACCCAGAAGAAAAGATATTGTTGGTTTGAATCAAAGTAGCAAGGATCAGTTCTATCAAGGAAATGTTCATGCTATAAAACTAACTTGATAGAAGTTCAGGGTTGCACTTTTGTGTTGAACAGAGAACATTGCAATATGAAGGTCTGTGCAAAGCTAATTTTAAAAGTTCAGGAACTGATGGACAGTTTGGAGAAAGTTCAGGATACATAGACTAGAAAGGAGGGCCAATAGATTTTGACCTGCTCTATGCCTTCTTCGCCATATTTTCCCTCTTTATAATAGAAGTCATGTAATATTTCCCCAGTCTTCTGAATCTGGGCATGATCTAAGGCTTAATAAATTAATTTGAGGAACTCATACTCATTTCAGTCCATTGGAGTCAATCTTTACCTGGCTTTTCCTGAGGCATCCTTCCCCTAGTCTTACTTTCAAAGATGTCATCTTGCTGGCCCGTGGTTCAAAAAGAAACCAACACATTCAGAATTTCGCCAAGCAGTGACCAATTTGTTCTCAAAAATGAAAGCACACTTTTTTCCTGGCAAGGAATCCAGACACATGAAGATTCAGTTCAGCCCTTTCTGAGATTGGAGATATATACAGATTAATGCAAAGGGGAATGTTACAGCAGTGTAACAAGTAACCTCTGATCAGCTGAGCTGTGGTAACTGTCAGCGTGCATAGTGCTAGGCAATTACAACAGTGAAATAAAACATTTCGCCTTAAAATTCCCTGAGCCCATGGAGGATGATCGTCCTGCATCTCAAGACCTGACATGTAAGGTGTTGGAGAGGTGTTAGATTCAGTTCAGAAGCGTACATCCTCTTATCCTCCTGAGTATACTGAGTACCTGACCACAGCTGGAAATCTGGGCCAGGCACTTTCACTGCCACGTCTTTTATTTCTTCGGTTCATTAGTTTGTATAAAACTACCAGGCAATACTAATTAGACTGCTAAAAAAAAAGAAAGAGAAAGAGTAAGGAAAAATTAGAAGGGTGCACTGCATCTTGTAACATCATAATCAGTTAACTGTGAAATTACTGCTTATCACCACTATACATTTTCTATTACCCTATGGACATTTTCAAACTCAGTATGTTGCTGGTGGAAAAATAAATGTTTTAAAGCTGCAGGTTAAAGTCAAGGTTAAGCAAATACATACGTATGTATTTCAAAGTAAAAACAAATAGATCAGATTATTTTAGTTATATTTTTATGGCTTAGGAAAAAGCATTTAAATTTGCGGTAACTATTTTCTTACGATGAACATTTGAATAAAGAGAAATTTGCATTAAGAAATCCAGGCATTCTAAACTCTGCCCTACATGTGTGTATTAAGAAGCTCTAAGAAGAGTGTCTTATCATCCCTAACAAACAATTCCCCTTGCACCATGTGCAGTTTGGCCAGACTCCAAATCCTGTCCCAGAGAGTGTATTTTCTGGTGGATATAAAAGGATTATATTTCTCCTTTAAGGGATACATTCTGCACATGATTAATTACCACAGGGATGTGATATTGATCTAGTCAGAAAATTGTATTTTAGAACCAAGATTAGGAAGTGCTAATTCACAAAAATTCCAGTAATTCATTAAAATGAAGATCCAGGGGTTGTTCATGTATTTATTGCAATAACATCAATCATGATAAAACTGTGATATTTGATAACAACACGGATGACATACACACTGACGCGAAAAAAGTTTGTTGACTTTTGTACAGCACAACTGAGCCAACATTTTAGTAGTGCCAAATGTCTTAAGAAAGAGAAGCAAATTCATGTTATTCTACAGTAAACATCTTAAAGAAATGAGGTAGCTAAATTTCAAAACCACATAACTATTCACTTTTTAAAAGCCATTTGTCTTTAATAGCAGACAATGTAATAGCTCATTTAGTTTCTATGGCTGTACTCTTAATTTTTGAAATATTTGTACAGTTATGCAAGATATATGAACTATAAAAATGTCATGATGCTTTGTTAAGGATTTAGCATGTGAATAATGAAAAACAAAAGATCAAACAACGTCTCAAAGTTTTCCCATAAAATATCTTCAAATTACCTCAAACAAGAAATCTGTTAAACTATATATCAGAGCTGGGATCTTGTAATAGAAGGTAGCAGTCTATAGGTGAGAGGAAAGGTAGACAGTAATAGCACATCTAACTAGAGAATATAAATTCAAGAATGGAATAGTGTCCTAGTCTATTCCTGTTGTTTATTTTTGATGTGATTTAACTCCTACTGAAGTTGACAAAAAGATTTCCAATGACTTCAGTGGAAACTGAATCAGCAACTGTATCCCTTAGTAAACGCAAAAACTAAAACATTTATTGGCAAAACCCAAAAGCCAACACGATATAAACCAGTGACCGCAGTCCCAATCAAAACGCTTAGAACCTCCTAATAATAGCCATGACAGTTAATAGTATGTTTATTAGGCTATCCAGAGTGTCACAGTTTAATAGAGCTCTCTGCAAAATAGCCGTGATGTGGCCATTCTCATATGTACACCGTTTAATTACATCTTCTAACAGCACAGCATTCGGTATGATGTAAACCAATGAGCATTGTATCACATAAGCAGCAACTTTAAAATAATTAACATGGACACACAAACTTGGTATCCATTGATCATGTGGTACCTTGAATCATCACTTCTGTTCTTATAGGCTATAGAGTCTAACTAAATTACATTGGGGTTTAATCTACATGTATATACCACTGTTTCAGTCATGTCTTTTCATAGGGAAGTATATCACTTCTTGCAACTGAACAGAGCAACGTCATCCAGGTTCAGCAGCGTTGGACGATTTTGGGACGGGAGGTCCTAAGATGGAGATCCAGCAACCCAGAGAGAGATGGGGGCTGTTGCCACTATACTCTACCCGGACGAGAAGCTTTCCCCACAACGTTAAAAGCTGATTTACTTTTCATAAAAGGAATTGTGGCATGTAAGATACCCAAACAGATATCAGAGGCATGTAAGCTTCTAACCAAATACCAGAGCTTGGTATTTTTAGCCAGGATTTAAAAGCTTGCTCTGCTAAGTCCCCTGTCTGCCTCAGCAGGGTGACACAGACGCATGAGACAGGAAGCACAAATCACTGCTGTTATCTGGTAGAGCTCATGGGTATGAACAGGTCTATAGGGGTTTACCTTGTCTTTTACTGATCAGACAGGGTTTTTTTGCTGGGATCAGGATTAAGTGTGGAATATGTGAACTTCAGTCACAGAGATGACACACCTGGGATGGAGGACTGTTTCGAAGGGCCATGTGCTCCTTAAATGCAGATTTTAAATGGGAAAGAATATTTTTCTGAGAAAGGTAAATAATGTGAAGTACTTTATGCCGTGCAATGTAAAGGGTATGAGATGACATAATCACTGTTAAAAGTAACCCGGTTTTCATTTCTTTTGACATTTGTGCCTGTTCAATCAACTGAAAGGGCAGACAGAACAAGAGCACTACAAGCCAATGTCTAGTGCCAGTTACACAGCTACGGCTCCACTGAAGTCTTGCCACCACGTATGAAGGGCTTAGGTTTTTGAATGGGATTGTATGATTTTATTTACTTTAGCCTTTGCAGTCCAGCAGTAGAATGGTTTTGGATCAACAACTGGAAGAAGAATTTAGCCACCAGCATCATACCGCAAATCACTGTCCTCTTGTGTTGGTGTCAAATAAAGAAAAGCAAAGAGTGCTAGGTACAAATCTAAGAGTTCAGTTAATGCGTCCCTTATTGAACAGTTTTCTCAATAAACTATGAAGTGTATTTACTATGAAACTTTAGCTTGGTCTAGAAAAAAATGCTAACATAAATTTATGGAATATTGGGGAAAAATAGCAGTGATAAATGTCTTCACATCATTAGTATAATCATTCTGGTCTTAGTGTACTTACAAGATAACTGTGATTTTTTTAGTAATTGATAATTTTTGTAGATTTTAGAATAACTTCTGAGGTGAACCATACTATGCACTTTTTGTAAATAGTTTACCCTATGTGTTTGCACTATCTTTCTGTGGTGGAGTGCATGTTATTGTTCTTAGATCTTGTTTCAATTATTTAAGTGTTGTAGGAAACAATATTTAAAACAGTATATAGAAAAAAATATTTCCAAAATGGCTTCAGGAACTTCTCTGGTGCAAATTTCTTCTATATTGTATTGTGCAAGTAGTGGTGATTCCATTCTCTGCATAAGTGCTCAATTACTGCAAGTTTACAACTAAACCAATATAAAAACTTATAAATATCAGAGCAGTAACTGTATGAATTTTATTTTCAAAAATGCTGAAGATATTTTCTTTATCACATTGAACATAATGACAGTTTCACACCATTTAAAAAATGGATGAACTTGCACACACTTATGAGTTAGTTCAAAATTTTAAAGGTGTAGCTGTAGAAGCTGAAAAAGAAAAAGTGAATTCATAAGAAATTTAGACTATGGCTCCAGAAAAATACCCTGCCCAAATCTCAGAAATAGTCACTAGGCCAGAGTTACTCTTAAAATTTTAAAAGATAATGCAAAGAGTCTAAATGGGACAGGATAATTGGTCTCAGATGGAAAATGTGACACAGAAACAAGCACTGGAGAAAATGGCTTTAACTTTTTGAGCATATAGCTTGAAAACTTAAACATAGTGGATAAACCCATATTGACTTTTGAATTTCATTGTGTCCAACACTTATAGGTAAATCGTGAGTTTCTTTCTTAAGCAAATTCCCACTGCAAGGTCTGGAACTTAACCAGAACAAGGACATGCTCACAGCTAAACTGATTTCTTCCTCTTTTATGTGACAACGACGTATCTATGTGAAGGAATTCATTTTCAGTTCATGGATTTCTTTCCCAATTTTCCATCAGGACAGAAATCTTAGGATGTTTCTCCCCTGTCTACTCCTCCTTGCCATCTCTTTCCACTAAAAACCTCTAGGAAAATATCAGGATAATGTAAATGTAAACCAGTATTTTTTATGATGTCACCAAAATGAAAGTTCAGTGAAACAAAAGGTTCTTTTGGTGTCAGGCCTGCAGTAGTACCAAGACTACGTTGTGCAAGTCAAGTTCAGGCATCCCAATACCTCCTAGAGCCAAAATAGTAAATGTAACAGGCCGAGGCCCGTTCCCTGGATCTGACATGAAGTGATGTGATGTAAGCTGTAAAAGCAAGAGAATATTTTCATATCCTGTTTTGAGAAAGAGGAAATTGAGCAGGTGATGAATGGAAATGCATTAGGTTGTCTCATGTTTTTCCTTTCTTACTAAAGCTATTCAGTTAACATGTATCTACAATCACAGAATCATAGAATCCTAAAATAGTTTGGGTTGGAAGGCACTTCAAAGAGCATCTAGTTCCAAATCCCCTGCCATGGGCAGGAACACCTTCCATTAGACCAGGTTACCCAAAGCCCCGTCCAACCTGGCATTGAACACTTCCAGAGATGGGGCATCCACAACTTCCCTGGACAACCTGTTCCAGTGTCTCACCACCCTCACAGTAAAGAATTTCTTCCTAATATCTAATCTAAATCTCCCCTCTTTCAGTTTGAAGCCTTTCCCCCTCGTCCTGTCACTACATGCCCTTGTAAAAAGACCCTTTTCAGCTTTCTTGTAGGCCCCCTTCAAATACCGGAAGGCTGCTATAAGGTCTCCCCGGAGCCTTCTCTTCTCCAGGCTAAACAACCACAACTTTCTCAGCCCGTCTTCAGAGAGGTGCTCCAGCCCTCTGATCATCTTCATGGCCTTCCTCTGGACTCACTCCAAAAGGTCCATGTCTCTCTTATGCTGAGGGCTCCAGAGCTGGACATGGTATTCCAGGTGGGGTCTCACCAGAACAGAGTAGAGGAGTTGAATCACCTCCCTTGACCTGCTGGCCACGCTTCTTTTGATGCAGTCCAGGATGGGGTTGGCTTTCTGGGCTGCAAGCACACATTGCCAGTTCATTTTCAGTTTTTCATCCACCAGTACATCTATATCCTTCTCGGCATGGCTGCTCTCAATGCAATCATTGTCCAGCCTTTATTTATCTATGTTTAGGATTGCCCTAACTCAGATGCAGAACCTTGCACTTGGCCTTGTCGAACTTCATGAGTTTCATAAAGGCCCACCTGTCTAGCCTGTCAAGGTCCCTCTGGACCACTTAGCTTGGTGTCATCCAGAAACTTGCTCAAGGTGCACTCAATCCCACTGTCCATGTCCCCAGCAAGAATACAGACCCCTAAGGGACACCACTTGTCACTGCTGTATTTTCCAATTCTACTAAATCACCTCTGAGCTGTAAGTAGAAGAACTGCAAATGGAATGGAAAACACTTGAATGTATTAAGCCTACACAGCAGGATCACTATGTTTTGGGTTTTATTTTCTATTTTTCCCATTATTTTCCTAATAACATTCTATTTGTTTTTGAACGCTGCTAAGCACTGAGCTAGGACTTTCATAAGGCTATCATAACTCCAAGCTGTCTTTCCTGAGTAGTAGCTGGTCAAGATATCAACACCTGAGATCTTAATTTAGGAATAACACATTTTGCTTGTTTATATTGGATTTTATTCATCATGTTATTACACTGTGATTCACCATCTTCAACCTTTTCTGCAACTTTTGTTAACCAGTTCTCCTCTTGACATGTCTTTAAAACTTACTAATATCAGCAAAGTGTCACCTCACTATTTTCTCCTTTACAGATCATCTGTGAATGTATTGAACAGTTGCAGTGGTGACCTCCATTTCCAGTGGGGAATGGTAGCTCAGGACCTCCCTGTACTGGGAAAAATAACCATTTATTACTGCTCTAGTTTTCTATATTTAACCATGTTGAAATGTTCCCTCTTAATTCATGTGAGTTATTTCTGTAACAGTGATGGTGAGTACTTGACAAAGGAAATCGTTGCAGTCTGTGATTCTTTTTGTTAACAGAAATCTTTTAGGATGTCATCTTCTTTTTGGCTTATGTGCTTTCTTGATCTTTCCAAAATCTCTTCATAAGTAATATGCATTTTCTCTGAACATCCTATATGTTGCCTAACTAATGCATTTTACATGTCATGTAAAAACATTTTACCCTGTGGTTCTCCCCTGTATATTCTTTTTAGCAAAAAACATTTCCTCATGCTATGTTGTCTTCTTTTTGACATTAAATAGTACGGCAGCTGACAGAGGGTCAAGGGACTTGATAAGACTGCAAAAATGCTGGATCTAGGTACTTTATAGAAAGCTTTTTAGTAAAAAAATTTGGGTGTTGCTCAGGAGCAAGCGACAAGTTGCATTTCTTCTTACTTGCTCCCTGACTAATTGCTCTAGAGAGCCGCCAGTCATGTTGTCTAAAAATTTAGTCTTAGCATCATCCGCTGTTGTGACATGTGTCTTTTCAAAAGGAGCATAGCCGAACCTTCTCTGTTATTCTGTTTCTTGGCTTTTTGGTTTGGTGATTGCTCTGAGCAGGTCACAAAAATCATTGTGGTCCTAGTTGGATATTTCTACATGTTTCCTATTTAGAATGGAATTTTCAAACAGCCTACAGGGTTCCGATGTTACCTGAGACACTGAGCTTATTTATTTGTTTTGACTGTTTCCTTAAGATATAGTACCAATTACGTAACACTCTATGCTGTATTTCCCATGTAGTCTGTGGTTTTCTATTACTGTGTCACTCTAATTGTCTTCCTCCCATGGAGTTTTTTGCATGTTTAAAGATCAATACATTGGTTTAACACAAGGTGTTCCATTTTTCCTCTTCTTATTCTTAGCTCTCATCATTTACTATTTTCATTTTGTCACTTTCTGTCCTCTCCTTTATCTGGGGATGCACAATTCATCACCTTGAACCATATTGACCTGCATCCATGGGCTTCCTGGCCCCCCACCAAGTCCATGTGTTTAACTTCTGTTTTGGTTTTTTTTTACCTTTACCTTGTTCCATTTTAAGAGAAAGAAAGCAAGGAAGGGAGAAAGAAAGAGAGAAAGAAAGAGAGAAAGAGAGAAAGAGAGAGAGAAAGAAAGAGAGAAAGAGAGAGAGAAAGAGAGAGAAAGAGAGAGAGAGAAAGAAAGAAAGAAGGAAAGAAAGAAAGAAAGAAAGAGAAAAAGCTTTTTTAGCCCAGAAATACTGCTGTTCCAGAAGTTTTTCATAATTTCTGAAGAATCTCAAAGCCTCCTCCCTTTTCCAGTGTTTATCCTGAAAGTCTCAGCAGTGAGGCTTTCCCTTCCCCTTCCTTCCTTCTCAAAACCATGAGGGCTGCTAGCCTGGAGTTGGGATTGCTCAGCAGTGTCTCTAAAGATGCTGTGGAAAAAACTGTGCCTCCCTGGAGGACTCAGCTCTGGACCCTACAACCTGCCCAGAGGATTTTCTCAGCAGGGCTTTCTGTAATGTGGCAGAAGAAACCCAGAAAAAGCTAATATAGACTTAGACCATGAAAGTTTGATGACACAGAATAATCCTGGGGAGAAGAGCACGTTTTTCAATCTTTGAAGTAAGCCTGTGCCAAGCATGCAGAGGCATTTTGCTGTGATACATGGAGAGAGTTGAATGTGCTACCAAGACAGATGGCTTCTGCAAAGTGGGTCTCCCCAAAGTGCATACAATTAGAAGGTGGAATAACCCAGAATAGTCCCCTAATGTAAGTGAAAAACTGAAGGTTGGGTAGTGCATGGTAAACACCAGTGAAATAAGGTGTTTTCAAACAGAGGGCCTGGGTGGAATTTTAACTGCAAATATTTTTGCAGTTCTGAAGGAGAAACTTTCCAATTTAGCAAAGGATCTGAACGAAGGGAACAACTGTGGCAAAACAGAGTGTGAACACAGTAGATTCTGCCAAAAGAGAAATCCTTGAGGGAAAAGGAGGATGAAGGTGAACTCTCAGAGTTTTTATTGGATTAGTTCCAGTATAGTGCTGCATGTTGAAATGAACAGCAGTGAGGCTTGAAACAATTTCTGGTCAGGAATCTGGATTTGTTTTCTCAGTTCCACAATGCTACGGATTGCATATGGCTTTTATGTCATGTTCATTAGCTGCACCTCACTAACCAACCATTTGTGTTCTATAATAATTGTAAACTGAAGTGACTTCATGATTTTTAAACTCTTTTTAACTTAACCCTCTTTGACAAACTATGTAAAAACTCTCATTATTTTATTCACTCGCTGGAGCCTGGAACCCTCGACATGTTAACAAGACTAAAATCTTCCTCAATTTATGGCATTGCAACAACCGAGAACAAAATGTCAACAAATGGAAATAAAGAGAGAAAAAGAGACTCAGCTGTGGAGAAGGTTAGGAGAAATGTGTTGCTCCTCCTGTTTTCTATCCGACACCTGTGGAAGGGTCTCAGAGCTGATGACAGACTGCGAAAGCCAGGTTCTTCTTTGGAATTATCATTTTCTCATCCCTGTGACGATGCCAGGTACCTGCGAACTGCTGCAAAACAAAGTTAGCCTCAATGTAAGCCAGAACTAGAAATCCAATTCAGTGTTTTAAATCAATGAGGAAGCCTTGCCAGATGCCTTTAGCTCTAAACCTCATTTCTTTGTCAAGAGAAAAATCCAAGTCCAAAGGATTGTATGAGGAAAATGAAAAATAGTGCTGATCAGGGTGACAGCAGAGGTATTTTTCCTTTAATAAAACCAATTTATAAATTGTAGCAGCTCACACAAATATAAAATAGCAGTTGGTAAAAAAATAATTATAATGAGGGACATGTTAATTGAGTAGCTATATTAAGAAAGGAAAACCATGAGTCGACCTAATGCATTTCTATTCATCAGCTGCTCAATTTCCTCTATCTCTCAAAACAGGATATGAAAATATTCTCTTGCTTTTACAGCTTACATCACATAACAAATTGGAATATTCAGAAAGTATCTTTCATCTGAAATCTCACTTTATTTATCAAATTTCTAACTTGGCTATGATATCTCTTTTTATCATTAAAAAAATGGAAAACTAAGACTGATGAGTCTCTGCCTGTTAAAGAGCTACCATAAAAGTTAAAAAGCTCAGGACCCTATGGCTCTGCCCTTGACACTGCTACCTGTGAAGCCTCATGAGGCTTCTCCTGAGTAAGGAAAATTTAAATCACAGCTCAACATCTTAATGCAAACTTAAAAAACCTAAAGCCCAGTCCAGCACACAGTATGCCAAATCTAGCTCTTCAGCACTGAGTGCTGTGAGCCCAATCTACAGTTAATCTAAGAACCCATAATGCACATAGGGAAGTACAGATTATGGGGTTCAGTGCAGTTAAAGTGCTCTAAGGCGGTATGTGGTAATCTGCTATGGCAATGTGTTGGGAATGTGCTACTTCTGCTCCTTTATGAAAGGTACAGAAAGCCTGCAATGTTTCTTTTTATAAAAAATGCAAAGGACGGTGTTTGTAGAGGGGTTAATTATGCTTGGACAAATATTTAGCTGTAATATGGAAAGCAGCTTAGTAAGCTATTTGGGATCTCCTCGAAACTAGGACAGTTTCCAGGCAGAACTTATTCATCTTTGTTTCATCCTACAGAACACTTAGCATGTTCCAGGAAAGGGAGCCGTCTCCTGACACCTCTGATAGGGGACAAACATTGCACACAGCAGGAAAACAGTGAATTGGTTAGGTAGAAAAAAAATATGCTAATATAGGTGTATGCCCAGGATTTGTGTAAGTGCACTGCTGAATCATCTGGAAAACAATATTGCAATTAGGGAACAAGTGGGACTGAAAACCCTAGTTGCTGCCGTGTAAGTTTCCATCCATACTGCCTAATTTCAGTCATTAACAACTTTCAGAAGCTATCATCTATCAGTACCTTTACTGTTCCACAGTAATTTGGTTTTTTAAAGTTTAAAGTTAAATAATCCAATTACTTTTGAGAACTGGAAAAGGAGAGGAATACTATCCCCATGGCAAATAATGATAACCATTCATAATTTTGTAAAAGCTCTAATGTCAACACTGTTATCAGACCATGAATAATATCCCACGTTCACATCTGAAGAAACACAGCTCCCTTTTTTGTAGAGCAGGAGAGAGTCAAAACGTACCAGAATAATGTTGTATGTTTTGTGCACCTTTAGCCAAGGTGCACAAAAGGGCTCCCATTTGCCCCCTAAAATGAAAAAGATGTTTCCAGCATTTACCAAATTACCACAACTTTTTTTAATTCTTAGGAACTTTGAATTAGACTTTTTTTCATTGTGAGCAGGGAGTAGAAGATCCTATTTAAGTCCCCAGCAAGGCCAGCTCGCTGATAAGGAGAGCTTTGTGAGACACCTCCACCAACCTATGCTCCCCAACCTTGGAACTCTTGGAGCTGCTTCACTAGGAGACTCTTGCCCTCCATCCCCACCCGAGCTGCACTGCAGTGCAGCTCTCTGCCTGGCCATGGGTCCCGTGGATCCAGGTCCCAACTCATGGGCTGGCATCCTGGCCCAGCCGTGGCCCATCCTCATTCCCAGGGAGGTGCCTCATGCCCTGGGCTGGACCTGCCCTCGGCTGCCCCCCCAGCTGCCCTGCTCCCTGGCTGGGGGTGGTGGGATGGCCTCAGCTGGTGAGGCTCTGTCCTGCCCACCTTGCTGTGAGGCTTGGCTCGCAGCTCCCCTTCCCCTACCAAGCAGTCTGCCCTCCCTGCCTCCTGAAAAACGTGGTGTTGGTTGGGTTGGGGTTTTTTTCCCAAATTAAATGTGTTGGAGAAAAAGCATTTTGAAAAGCAAAAAAGGCTGAAGGCTCTACTTTAGCTGCCACTTTCCACTCATGTCAAGTGGGGTGGGATGCTGTCCTGATGGTCAAGTAGCCACAGATTAATGTCACTAAAAATCAGTAACTAACCAGGGCTAAAGTTAGGATCCTACACTCAATCTACAGGAACTAGTGCCCCAACTCTGGAGGCAGCATGTAAAGCTTAGCCTCCTTCTCCTACAGTAAATCTTTGTAAATAACCCCCAGAATGTGCTTTCCATCCCACCTAGCATTAATGACCTGTAAGTTAGGCATCTTGGACATCTAGACTGTCTAAATAGCTGACAGACCAGGACAAGCATTTACAGAATGCGGTTTATCCCACCTATCTTGGACAGCTGTCTCAGGATAAGGCACACATCTTTTCCCAAGCATGGAAGGAACTCAGATGGCTAGTTTAGGCTAAAACATAAATTGCAATGATTTCAGAGAAACTTCATTTTAGATATGTAATTCCACACCAATGGCTACTATGGTAGAGCAGCCACCAATGCGTTGCTTAATACATGAACTTTGAAGATACTTTTTGGTGATTTGGTTTGGCTGAGGTTCTGGTCTGTGCGTTAGAGTGAGAGACAGGGCAGCTCTCTGCAGTCAGGGGCTCTCAGGGGGATTTCACTACAAGGGATGGCAGCTCCTTGCAGTTAATTACAACAAATTAGTAAGGCAGTTCGTTACCTTGGAAAGGGTTTCTGTTGTTTGTTGGTTGTTTTTTTTTCTCATTCTGAAACTTCTACTGGTTTGAAAGAGAGTCTGTGAATGGGCATCTGACTATCATGGATCTCCTAAGATGTGTACTGATTTTTAGCTTTTAGCCTGGAAACGTGAGGCTGGGAGGGAACTCCTCAATTGTCAAGGACAAAAGTTTGCTATTGTAGACAATTACTTCATGAAATAAGTCTTTGAAAACTCACCTACCTCTGTCTTAAAAATCAGTTGTCTTCGTTGTTCCTACTAAACAGCTGTGCAGAACCTCAATATACTCGTATTTACAAGCTTTTATCTAGTTTCCAGTTGAATGTACTTGTGGGAAATTTATGATTATCTGTTTTTTAATGCCAAAAACTATGTCATCCTCATGTTTAACTAGTAGACTCCTATACTTTCTGCTTACATCATTAATTAATTTTCAAAAAAGACCAAAAGCCATCCTTTAGGGACATTGGAGGTAATAATTCCCTAGATTCATGCTTTCTCTTTTGACACAACCTATCTTCCCTTCCTTATGTTCCTTAGACTTTCAAACCTGTCTCCTCCAGGTTTACTAAGTGTCTCAAATGGCACCATCGCATATACTTTAGTGAATGTCAGATACATTAGTTCCTTGCCTAGAAAAATAATTTCTCTTTTCGAAGAGAGATATTTTGCTATTCTGGATTTGTCTAGCCTTGGTAAAAACAGGTTATGTTCTTCTCTCATTTATTTCAATGTTATTAATTAATATTTCTTCCAAATTTATTCTAAAGCTTTGCTTGCTACTGAGGCTGATGTTGCTCCATATTTTTTAAAAAACTGAAACAGATAATTGTCCAGTCATGAAGCACCACCCAGCCCTGACAGAGTAATTTTTAAAATTTGATATCAAGATCTGTGATTTCATATGACAATTTTTTCTGGGTTCCAGAACTGTGATTGGAGCATAACCCATTTCCTGAATGAGACTTCTACTCTACTTGAGGAAATTTCTTTTTTTTAAACACTTGCCCATAATTTGTTCTGCCTTCACTTCCTCAGTCAATGTGGTACTTATTTAACTGAATTACCTGGGGAAGATGGGAAGAAGGAACTAAATCTTGTTTAACCCTGCTTACTGTACAAAATTTCCCTCCCCATTTCCCTTCTTAGAAACATTGCAAAAAATATACCGTGTTAAACAGATGGTCCGCCTCCCTCAATACCATAGAATCACAGAATCATAGCATGGTTTGGGTTGGAAGGGACCTTAAAGATCATCTAGTTCCTTGGGCAGGTACACCTTCCACTAGACCAGGTTACCCATAGCCCCTTCCAACCTGGCATTGAACACTTTCAGGAATAGGGCCTCCACAACTTCCCCGGACAACCTGTTCCAGTGTCTCATCACCCACATAGTGAAGAATTTCTTCTTAATATCTAATCTTAATCTATCCTCTTTCAGTTTAAAAACATTACCCCTCATCCTATCACTACATGTCCTGATAAAGGGTCCCTCCCCATCTTTCCTGTAGGCCCCCTTTAAGTACTGGAAGGCTGCAATAAGGTCTCCCCAGAGCCTTCTCTTCTCCAGGCTGAACAATCCCAACTCTCTCAGCCTGTCTTCATAGGAGAGGTGCTCCAGCCCTCTGATCATCTTCGTGGCCCTCCTCTGGACTCGCTTCAACAGGTGCTTGTCCTTCTTATGTCGGGGGCCTCAGAGCTGGATGCAGTACTGCAGGTGCGGTCTCAGAAGAGTGGAGTGGAGAGGCAGAATCACCTTCCTTGACCTGCTGGCCACGCTTCTTTTGATGCAGCCCAGGATGTGGTTGGCTTTCTGGGATGCAAGCACACACATCCACCTCTTGTTGAGCTTCTCAGCAACCAAGGCCCTCAGCCCTTCTCCTCAGGGCTGCTCTCTATCTGTTCTCCGCCCAGCCTGTATTTGTGCTTGGGATTGCCCTGTCCCATGTGCAGGACCTTGCACTTGGCCTATCACCCTTCCAGCATTCATCATGGTAAAAGTAATAACATGAAAGTTCAGATATTACTATCAACTTTTCAGGACCTGGTACTGTGCTCTTCTTTTCACTTAACTTAAAAAATAATATTCTGTTTATTCTAACTTCAAATGTAAAATCTAACATAGTTTGACCTGGGGCAAGTCTCAGTGGTCTCCTGCCTCATCTTTCAAATGTTTACCTTATCATTCTCTCTCTTTTTCTACTCCTGATTATTCCTTTTGCCTTTTCAGACATGTCACTTCAGCCTTTTAGAACTAGAACCCTCACCTGCAGGGTTCTTCACTTGAGATGCAAATTCTGAAGACCATTTGCAGCTTTGATTTAAGGAAATTCCAAACCAACAACATATCAGAGACATATACTGTACCATCTAAATCTTTAAAGCTAACTAGAGACTGAGAGTCTTAGACAAAAAGCTAGTTTTACTCATACGTAAATTTACATAGAGCAAGGCCAACCTTTTGTTACTTAGTCCAAGACTGTATTCTAAAACCAGTCTTCGTATAACATTTTCATATGTTTTAAAAACCCAGTTTTAAACAACACCATTTCTTACTCATGTAGTATTTATACGAATAAATCTTTGAGCTAAAATTTCTAGAAATACCTTGACCATATCATTCACTTTCATCCTCTCTGTTCTCCAGTTTGTATGTGGGAAGTTAAAATCTTCTACCATTACACAATTCCCAACAGTATTTCTTTCTAGCAATATTTCAGAGATCTCTGTTCTGCTTCATATCCAGTCCTTGGATACCACATAACACCTCTAATCTTTGGAACATTTTTTACAATTCTTCCTCAAAGCGATTTTTTACTTAAGCAGATTCTATTTTCTCTATGCAATCATTTCCTGCTTTGTTACCATCTACAACATCATTAATATCTACAGCCAAGCCAGCAGCTTAATATTTATTTCTCTTGTTTTCTCTGAAGAATGCATATCTTTTAACAAACCCAATCCAGTCATGATTGCTGTTTTACTACTGTCATATTTGTCTCTCGTCTTTACAATATTTGACTTTTTCCTTTTTTTCTTTTTTTAAACTAACACATTCCACAATAGTGTAAAGATGATGTGTCTTGACCTTGTGCATTTTTCTAGCTGACAGAGGTATGGTCTAAGAACCACTGGTAGTAATGTTAAATTGTAAGGTTTTTAAAACTTGAAAATCTCATACAGTCTTAAGTGCTTGTTAAATCCATTTTTTAAGAAATCTGAAAAGACATGAATTATTCAATATATTATGTTGAAAGTTAATGTCAGCTTATAGATTACTCCACTTTAAAACTTTTTTCCTGCATTATGTATAGTCTTACAAACACAGCTATTTGCACACACTTCAACAGGCAGTGTTTTCTCTTTAAACACTTATTGATAAGAAAAAAAAAAAATTAAATGAGGATTTTTTATTAAAAATATACACATGTTCACATGATGTACATAATAAAAACATAAACCAAAATAATATTCAGACAATAATTGAGAACCATTGGAGGTTTTCTGGAGACTGCGACCCTACTATTCACTCACACCTGAGAGATCTAAATAGGAGCTTGGTATATTTTGGAGAATGAGCACCTGCTAGCAATTTCAGACTCCCAAAAAATCTCAGTGTATTCCTAAACTGGTTCTCTTTCAGGGTATTTAATGCACGTGCAGCAATAAAGGACTGCTTCTTTGTCTGACAAGATGTCATCATTCTGTGATATAAAGATGGTGCTCCTGAATGCATGGCTAGGTATTCAGAAACACAGTGTATTTCCTGTACTATGCCAGTGCCCCACATCAATTTACATAATTCAAATCAGAATGAAGAATCTGCTTTAAATTGGACGAAGTCATTAAAGCACCTCCTAGGGCCTTCTCCTTAAAAGAGCTTGGTCCTGCGGTTGCCCCGTCTGAGACTCTACATGTTGGATTCCCTTTATCAACTTCTCCTTTCACCACTGTCCTTCTCCCATATTCTGCACCAAAAAAAAAGCTGCTGGCTCCTCAGACTGGTGAATCAGTCATGTCTGGAAACAATGCAGAAAAATGCAGTCCTGTGTTTAAGCGGCTGGAATGACATCTCCTAACTATCATATACTATATATGTGACCACAGACATCATTTATCATACATAACTGCAAGTATTTTGCACAGACACATCTAACATCTGTTACCCCTTTCAATGAAGAGGCCATGGCAGGACTTCAGTTGGGCGCCTAAAGCTAGGTGACCTGAAACTAAGTGACAGATTCCAGTTCAGAGAAAAGCTGTAATGGGCATAACTACAAGTTCCTGAGGAGTATTAGTGAAGTCAATGGGTTTTAAGAACATAATTAAAATCAAGCTTGTATGTGTTTTGTTTAATGGAGTTGAAATTCTCAAATTAAATATGCCTAAATGCGTTAACGGACAGGAGCTTTTCCTCCGTATACTTCAGTTTCTCATTTGAAAAGAAATGCCACTCTTTTACTTTCTTTTGCTTTCTTTTATTCAGCTTGGGACAACTCTAGGGCAGATGGTGTCTCTGGAGGTGGAATTGAAGAGGGTCACTGCTGTCTGTGCCTCTGTACTTCTTTGTAATGTTTTTCTAGTAGTCATGCCTCCTGAAGTCATCTGAACACTCTGGGATCCAGGCTTTCATTTCAAAAATGGAGAGCTTCTATGCTTCATAGGTATGGAGAAAAGTTTGAATACACGTTCAAATTTATCTTGACAGATTAGCAATCAGGCAACAAAAAAAGGAATGAAAATCTTTAAAGCGTCATTACTTTTAAATTGATCTGATGATAATTGGAGCTTCATTTACAGGTTTTGAAATGTTGAAATAGGCAATTCTGATCTCAGTGGTGCGATGAGATAAAATGTTCACTGGAATCAAACACTGCAAAAAATGCCTTCTTAGTAAATGCATGCTTTAATTGCATGAGCTCATGTACAGACATTTCTGCCCTGAGTTTATCTGGAAAGATGATTTGGCCCAGGTAGGAAGCTACACTATTTGAGCTCTCCCCCTGTCCCTCTTTAGTTGAGGTAATTGTCAAATAGTATTTGATGAAAAAGAAGGGCCCTGAGGGCAGGGAGGGTTCTGACACTCAAAATGATCAAGAATGGTGATCTCAAACTGGAAATAAAACTTTTCAAATGTTGCTAGATCTGGGCACCCAATCAAAACTGAAAATTCACACATTGCAAGTACAGGATTCTTATTCCCCCTTCTTTTTTCCTACTCATGTTATGAAGAAGTTTATTCCCAAAGAATATAGATGTTCAAGATTTGCTTATGTTTTTCCCCCTCTTTTATGAGAAACATAATCAACAAAACTACTGAGCAATCAGAAGAATCTTTTTTAAAATTTCCCAAGTTTACACAAAGCCTGGACACTCTTTTGGTGATTACTATTTGCTGTACAGAAAAATCCCCCAACATTCTTTCTCATCTGCTGAAGATTTGGCTACGTCCTCATTTCTTCCAGATCCATGTACCCATTGACAATTGTTTGTATTCTGTACAAACGTCTGGTCCCTAAGACAGCTTCAGGTATTAAATAAACTATGTCTCAGCAGGTTAGCTACTTATAACTGCAGCCACTTGAAAACAGTAGCAGTAGGAGAGCAAAGTGAGATTATCATACGCTTTTGAGAACAGAATAAGGAGTCAAGGAAAACAAAAGTCTCTCAGAGAAGTAAATACTAGGAAAAGAGTCCAATTATAGAACAAGCACATCTTACGTTCTGTTTCTTCCTCTAAACAAGAATAACAATACTGCAGAAACAGGAATTTTATATTTAAAGACCAAGTACTTTTCAATTATGCCAAATTGAAGCTTGAGTGAGACAAGGGTGTATTTTCCTCTTAATTCATGTACTTCAGATTAATACTAGTGAAGGTGAAGAAAAAGATCTTACCAAACACATGGAAAGCAAGATGTATCCTAAAACCCACAATACAATAGATTTCACCAGAGCCATTTATTTGGCCAGCCAGTAAGTGAGAAGCACTGTGATCCCTGATGCTGTATTTGCTTAGCTGATGTCTAGCTAGTGATTCAAAATGTGAGTCACTACCACCCAGGTAGAGAAACCACATACCAACCAAATTAGACCAAAGACTAAGAAAGGAGAGGCTGTGAACAGAAATGCTCTCCAGAGATGTTGACTCTTCTCCAGACAACAAGGGATATTAACAACTTGGTCAGAGTAGCTACTGAAGTCTCAAATAGATAAAGTTAGGTGAGACATAGCTAAGCAAAAGAAAATAGTGGCAATACAGCATGGACAAAATAGATTTCTCTCAGGAATCACAGAATCACACAGAATCACAGACTGGTAGGGGTTAGAAGGGAGCTTTGGAGATCATCTAGTCCAACCACCCTGCCAAAGCAGGTTCACCTACAGCGGGTTGGACAGGATGGCGTCCAGGCAGGTTTTGAATGTCTCCAGAGAAGGAGACTCCACAACATCTCTGGGCAGCCTGTTCCAGTGCTCTGTCACGCTCAAAGTAAAATCTTTCCTGATGCTGAGATGGAATTTCCTGTGTTCAATCTTGTGCCCATTGCTCCTTCTTCTGTTGCTGGGCACCACTGAAAAGAGTATGGCCCCATCCTCTTGACACCCACCCTTTAGATATTTAAAAGCATTGATGAGATCCCCTCTCAGTCTTCTCCAGGCTAAACAGATCCAGGTCTCTCAGCCTTTCCTCATAAGAGAGATGCTCCAGTCCCCTGATCATCTTCGTAGCCCTCCTCTGGACTCTTTCCAGTAGTTCCTTGTCTTTCTTGAACTGGGGAGCCCAGAATTGGACACTGTACTCCAGATGTGGCCTCACCAGGGCAGAGTAGAGGGGGAGGATAACTTCCCTTGACCTGCTGGCCACGTTGTTTTTAATGCATCCCAGGAGACCATTGGCCTTCTTGGCCACAAGGGCACATTGCTGGCTCATGGTCAACTTGCTGTCCACCAGGACTCCCAGGTCCTTCTCCACAGAGCTGCTTTCCAGCAGGTCAACCCCTAACCTGTACTGGTGCATGGGGTTATTCCTCCTTAGGTGCAGGACCCTACACTTGCCCTTGTTGAACTTCATTCGGTTCCTCTCTGCTCAACTCTCTAGCCTGTTCAGGTCCCCCTGAATGGCAGCACAGCCTTCTGGTGTATCAGCCACTCCTCCCAGTTTTGTGTCATCAGCAAACTTGCTGAGGGTAGACTTTGTCTCCTCATCCAGGTCATTGATGAATATGTTGAACAAGACTGGACCCAGTATGACCCCTGGGGAACACTGCTAGTTACAGGCCTCCCACTAGACTCTGTGCCACTGATCACAACCCTCTGAGCTCTGCCATTCAGCCAGTTCTCAGTCCACTTCACTGTACACTCATCTAACCCACACTTCCTAAGCTTACCTATGAGGATGTTACAGGAGACAGTGTCAAAAGCCTTGGTGAAGTCGAGGTAGACAACATCCACGGCTCTCCCCTCATCTACCCAGCCAGTCATGCCATCATGGAAGGCTATCATATTAGTTAAGCACGATTTCCCCTTGGTGAATCCATGTTGACCACTCCCAACAGCCTTCTTTTCCTCCACGTGCTTTGAGATGACATCCAGAATGAGCTGTTAGATCATATTTCTAGGGATGGAGGTGAGGCTGACTGGCCTGTAGTTTCTTGTGTCCTTCTTCTTGCCCTTTTGAAGACTGGAGTGACACTGGCTTTCCTCCAGTCCTCAGGCATCTCCCCTCTTCTCCATGACCTTTCAAAGATGATGGAAAGTGGTTTAGCAGTAACATCTGTGAGCTCCCTCAGCACTCATGGGTGCATTCCACCAGGGCCCATGGATTTGTGGGTGTCAGATTTCCCTAAATAGTCTCTAACACAATCCTCTTAAACCAAGGGAAAGTCTTCCTTTCTCCAGACTTTTTTCTCTTACCTCAAGGGTCTGGGATTCCTGGGGTCCGGCCTCAGCAATAAAGACAGAAGCAAAGAAGGCATTCAGTAACTCTCCCTTCTCTGCATCCTCTGTCACCAGGCCACCTACCTCATTCAGCAGTGGGCCCACATTTTCCCTAGTCTTCTTTTTACTACTTGAAGAAGCCCTTCTTATTGACATCCCTTGCCAGGTTTAGTTCCAAGTTGGCCTTAGCCTTCCTCGTTGCATCTCTGCATACTCTTACAATGTTCCTATACTCCTCCCAAGTGGCCAGTCCCTTTTCCCACGTTCTGTAAACTTCCTTCTTCCATTTGAGTTTTTCCAGAAGCTCCTTGCTCATCCGTGCAGGTCTTCTGTCTCCTTTGCTTGATTTCTTACTCATAGAGATGCACCAGTCTTGAGCTTGAAGGAATTGGTGCTTGAATATTAACCAGCTCTCTTGCACCCCCCTACCTTCCAGACCCCCAAGCCATGGGATTTCTCCAAGTAGGTCTTTGAAGAGGCCAAAGTTAGCTTTCTTGAAGTCTGGGGTTGTAATCCTACTTATTGACCTGCAGGATCCTGAACATCACCATCTCATGGTCATTGCGGGCAAGGCTGCCCCCAACCTTCACATCCCCAAACAGTGCCTCTTTGTTTGTTAGTACAAGGTCCAGCTGCACACCTCTCCTCATTGGCTCCTCCACCACCTGTGTCAAAAAGTTATCATCAGTGCACTGCAGAGACCTTCTGGACTGCGTGTGCCTGGCTGTGTTGCTTTTCCAGCAAATATCAGGGTGGTTTAAGTCCCCCAGGAGAACTGAGACCTTTGATCATGAGGGTACTTTTAGCTGTAGAAGGCCTCATGAACTTCCTCTTCCTGATCACATGGCCTGTAGTAAATACCTACAACAGTGTCACTCATATTAGCCTGCCCCTTAATTCTTACCCATAAACTCTCAACTCATTCTTCATTCACCCCCAGGCAGAGCTTGATACAGTCCAGTTGCTCTATCACACAAAGAGCAACTCCACCACCTTGTCCCACTGGCCTGTCTTTCCTAAAAAGTACGTAGCCATCCATGACATCATTCCAGTCATGCGAGCTATCCTACCTTGTCTCTGTAATTGCAATGAGATCATGGCCCTGTGACTGCACACAGATCTCTAGTTCTTCCAGTTTATTCCCCAAGCTGCATGCGTTGGTGTACAAAAACAAGTGTATTCCAAACAGCTTTTAATTTAGTTAATTATCTATCAATAGGAATATCAATATCTATCTGATAAGAATCATCCAAAGGTTCTTTCTGTTACGGATATTCCTGTGCTTTTTATACAAATTGTCATATTTTTTCATCTGAGTTAATGTCAATCTTTTTTATGCTTGCAGCAGAGTGATTCCATTTCTTTTTTAAATATTTTTCTCTTTATCTGGCTAGCAGTGGGGAAAACATTTACTTTTTTTTTTTTTTTTGCCAGTTCTAATTGGACATTAATATGTTAATTTGTGATTCCGTCATTTAAATATTTCTACAGCCATATTTCTTCCTCCTGAATGTTTGGGAGGAGTCTTGATTTGTAAAAGTAAAACACACTTGAGCTCATACATATGCTTTTGATAGGAGCCCTCACCAAGACATTCCGTCTTCCTGGGAATGCAAATATTTAAAGACGACTGGAGCAGTGTTTTAAAAGAATAGCTTTTTCTCATACAAAATAATCCAAGCCTAAACATAAGCAGCAGTGAGGCAGAGGAAGTTGGATGATCAAATGTTCTTTGACTTAAAACAGTTACATTTCTTTCAAGTACAGTACACGGAAAAAGTTATCAGCAATGCAAGCAGATACCAAGGCAGGAGGCATAAAAGTTGCTGCCCCTGTTGACCCCAGCATTTACCCAGCATTCAGGGTCCTTTAGCTTATTTCTGTTAGGAGAAGGAATGGGTGGAGCCAGGTACCTTTGATGCTGTCCTGCTTATTTACAAAGAGTGGAGACTAAGTCCTTTTTCTGTCAAAACAGCAGGAATGAAAAAGCCAGAGGCAGTTTCCTTGCTTGCAGTTTCAACCCCCTTCTCAACTCACCACTGTTTAATAAATAGCTTCCCTTCACAGCAAAAAACTGAGAAAAGGTAAGAGTACTTCTCTGTTTGTATCTTGGTCTCCTTGTTGTTTTATTTGTGGCGAACTGTGGCACTTTTAGTAATTCCCTTCAATTTATCACATCAGTCTGCCTCCACCTCCTTTGTTGTTATCTGACATTTGCGAAAATCCTGGAACCACAAGACCTGAGTTAGCATTAAGATGCTCATATTATTGCAAACCTAGGAAATGATTTCTCAAAAAACTAAGGGAGGTAATTAAACATTCAAGTTTTCTGGTAGCTAAATTGCAATATTTCTATTGGCTTTTTTTTTTTTTTTTGGCCCATTTCAAAGAGGAGAGTAGCTGGTCAGGAACCAATGAATCTACCTCGCCTCAATGACAGACAGCAATCACATTCAACCAATTTCAGTGAATAACATAACAGTACCATGAGTTTATTTGTCACCTGGAGGCACTTTTTCACACTGAACAATACTATTTGCTCTATGATAGCCAATATATGCAGTGATACCAAACGTCAGACCCCTGAGCACGTCGCCCCGCTCCTGGGGATTTGTCTGCCTGGGCTGAGGGCCAACTTAGACAACGGTGCAGGTGCCTGGCCTTGAAGAGAGCTGTTCGCAAAAACTCTGCTAAAAAGCCTCAGCAGAGGCTCCCCCTGAAGAGGTCTGCTAAGACGCCCCCGCGAGGAATCCACCTCCTTGCCCAGGAGCTGGTTTTAAGCTGAGGCTTGCACCCCGAGGCGCTGCCACAGTCCCATGGCAACCATGTTACGGCCATGCCTGCGTCTTGCTGCATATCCACTGATCCAGATTTGGACCTCGACCAACGGGCAGACCTCCGGGCTTGACCCCAGACCTGCCTCACGCTAGGGACTTGCCTGCCATTCGCTGGACAGTTGGCTGAACCAGTTACCGTGCCCAGCTGCCCCTGGGGATGCCCCTCCGCTCCTGGCCCCTGAGGAGCACCAGCCCACACCGAAGGCTCAGGGAATAAAACCACCACCATTGGAAATAAGAGGCTTAGAGATAACTGCATCGTACAGGAAAGCACAAGTTAAAACAAAAGCCAGAACAAACGATTGCTCTGATGGCAAAGTCTGGTAAGTAAACAAAGACAGGAGAGCCTGCACTGACAATGATGGGCGCTACAGTCTGTCTTTTCAAGTGTACCCAAAGGCATTACATGTCTTCCTCCCAACTAAGCCAAAAGACGCTGTGCAAACTTTGCCAATCATGAAGCACATGACAAGGTGAAGTATATCAGTATTTGACCCTGATTTATAGTCCAGTGTCAAAGAAATGTAAATATAATCTATGTTGCATCTCCTCATAATGGATGGCATATTCATTTTTAATGCCATTTTGCTTTTAGATGCCTGGCTTAGTTCATTTAACAAGCCACAGATTTTA
Organism: Anarhynchus alexandrinus; assembly: GCA_008711295.1. Taxonomy (NCBI): domain Eukaryota; kingdom Metazoa; phylum Chordata; class Aves; order Charadriiformes; family Charadriidae; genus Anarhynchus; species Anarhynchus alexandrinus. The sequence goes on from VUYV01000119.1 coordinate 194,274, forward strand.
ATGAAAAAAATATTCCACTGCCTCCAATAAGAATGATAATAATTAAAATTATTTCAACTACATTATCGTTAGAGGCCCCAGGTTAAATGAATTCAGATCAGCTTCTAACACAGTTACACACATCATAAATCCTCTGTCTTTTTTCAAAAAAAAAAAAGTGGCTATGTCTTGTTGCAATAATGCTTCTTGAAAGCTTCAGCTTATGGAGAAACACAATCTCAGCCACTTTATTTTTTCTGAGTATTTATAGAGAAAGATCTACTCTTTCTGGTCAAGGAGTGGTTTATAAACAGAAGTGCGTAACAGAAGGAATAATCCAGTAGCTACTCGGTAAATTCTTATTTAGCCTGTAAACTAGATGTACATTGTACTTTATACATTCCAAGTAAAATGCAGATCCATTCTTGGTAAGTGATATCTTATTCCCAAAATTATTTAGATGAAATCAGTAAGAATACCCACACAGTAAAGTGATATCCAAGTGAAAAAGTAACGGAGAATCTGATCATCATTGCATAAAAATAAAAGGTTGAGGCTAAAAAATACTGTTAGCTCTCAGAAATGCTTTCAAGACAAAAAGGAAGATAATGGTGCAAAAAAAGAGGATATACTAATTTGCTGGTGAGTTGAAGTTTGAAGTTAGCTATATAAACCAGGTCCAGAATATAATACAGGAAAACTGAATGACCATTAAGACTAAAGAGGACCCAACGAACAGTAGGTTAATACTACAAGGTGCGGTGCTGCGTAGACAGAGAGAGCTCTGAGAATTTATTTGTAAACTGGGAGTTTATACTTGGAAACTGCAGATGAAATTCAGGGAAGAGTATGACACACAGGAAATATTTCCACCAATATGATGAGACTGTGAAAAATGCAACTTTAAATCTAGAATCTATCCCTTCCTACAGAGAGAGAGAAGCATGAATAGTATAGTCCTCTGGAGGTCCCGTCAGGCAGATCATACACTTCTGGTTACCTCTGTTCATGGAGATGAATTCAGATAAGCTAAACTCAAGGAATATTAACCAGACTGTTCTAGATGATGGAAAATACATTTTATTAGCTGAGACTGAGAAGCGTGGCTTGCTTAGACAAGCAGGAAGAAGGCTGAGTGGGGGTGTCATTGCTGTCTATAAATATCTCAAGCACAGAAAGAACAAGAGAGATACAAATCTATTTATGCTAAAGAGTTCTTTGGCATAGGTATGAATGGACCATGAATACATTTACTGCAGATTAGATTATTTCCAAACAGTTCAGTGAAGTGCTGAACATGTTGTTTAGAGGCTTGAGGGAAAACACCTTCAAGGTTTTTCAGCCTGGCAGTTCTAGAAAGAGGTTCATTGATGCATAACAGGAGATGAACCTGCTGGAGCTTATGACTCAGAAGTTCCCTTCCAGTCTTGTGGTACCTGGAGTGGCATGAGGAAGGTAAAAAAGATTAGAGAAAAACCTGAGTTATACTGGAAGAGGTTCTTGGACACCAACCTAAAATTGTCTTCCTAATCTATCCTTTACACTATATTGCTCTGAAATACTCTTGACAGAATTATTTACTATCGTACACAGACAATATATATATACATTTCTATTGTTAAAAAAAAAAGAGAGAAAAAACTATTGTAATATTATAAAATGCTATTAGAGGAACATTTATTGTAACATCACCCTTTCATAGAGCCATGCCTGATCTGAATCATATTCTGTATTTACCATTTAAAATGGATGCAGAATGGATTAGGGCAGGAAGGCAATGGAGTTGTCCAGATTTTCCAAGAGCTATACACAACACTGTGGAGGGAAGTGAACCCTCTAATACTCAAAGTGTTTCTCAAACTGGTGGAGCTTGATGAAAACAAGCCTTTTTTCCCAATGGCAAAAATCAGTTGTGTTTGGCTCTGTCATGTAACATATAATCGGGATGTTAATTCAGTTCCCTGCTAACCTTCCAGTTCCTTCTTTGGCCCACTGAAACTTGGGATGGTTCTCACCAGTGCGGTTGGTAGATACTTCCCTATGCACTGCTCTTTCAGGCATCTTCTCTGTTCGATTGCCAGTATCAGAAATTTCACTGAGCTGTAGAAAATCAGAGTTTTATAATGCTCATGTTATGTTCACTTCTTCAATGTCTGATGTGACATTTTGTTTTTCCTCGTGCCTCTCTACATGGCATTTAGAATGAGGGAAGTCTGAAACCGCAGTGCTCTCAGAAAGCTGGAGCCCAAGCAGGCCTAGAGGAGCGGTAAGTGAGCAGCTCCTGTGGCAGCTGCAGTTATGGGCTTTCAAATCCATGTTGTGGGCTTTCTGAGGATGGCTGTTCAGGGAGGGTGGCTTCCTATCCAGGTCCTTCGCAAGGAGTAGAACTGTTCTGAAAAAAGCTAGATGCTTAGTGCCCTGTTCCGCATCCTGCACTGCTAAAGCTCTGTTCACCATTTTGCTCCAAGCTTCACTAGAGCTGCTTGCCTAAGCTCACTTGATATCCAGTAACCATGTCACATACCCCAAGCAGTGTGTCAGTGATTCTCTATAAATTTCTCTGAGCTACTGCTGTCTTGCACGTGGCTACAACATTTCACGCGTACTAAAAGGCCAAATACTGTAATTCTTTGTTCCTGTTCAGTTTGGGGCCAGATGTGTCCCCAGCATGGATAATTAATAGCAGACTGTAGCGTCCCATGGGGAAGTGCTTTCCAGTTCTATGTCTGTACCTGTTAGATTGTTCCCAAAGGACACGCCAGTAAGGAAGGCCGAGTCTGATCTTCCTCACTCATTTCAGGCTCATATAATACCTTCTGGCCTTCTCAGCTATCTTCACACTGCATGTTATATGGGGAGTCTTTGGAAACATCAGTCATCTTGCAGGACCTTGTGGTACCTCTGGCAAGGCCGTTCCAGACCCCAGGTCCTACCTTAGCTTGTCTTTAGTTCCTATGCTTTTTTAATCCCACATGCCTTCCTCTATAAGGGAACTGCCTCCCACAGTGCCTCAGCATCCACACCAATTGTGCTCTGCAGCACACTGACACAAGCTATGACTCACAAGTTTAGGAGACAGTAACAGAAACAGCAAATCTGCTGCAACATCACAATGCCACTGCATCACATTATACCCAGGTGAGACCACACCATTCTTCAGAAATGGATTGATCAAAAGCACACAACTTACCCTGGCATTGATGGGGCAGTTTGTGATGGTCCCAAACACACTGGGAATACTCAGTCTCAGCCTCTTTCCCTGCTGGGTGTCTGTCAGGTGCCTCTTGCAGAAACTCAAAGGCATCAGTGAAGCCTACATCAGCTTGAAGTTGGTATCATGTGCTGCTGTGCTCTAGATTGTCCTTTGTCCAAAAAAAAATTTCTATTTATTCCTATTATTGCTCTTTCTTAATGAATTTGATGGGATTCTTTTATATCTGGGAGACTGGAAGGTTCACAAGTATGAGTTACCAGCTCACTCTCAGTCCTGGTTCCCTGATTGCACAGATGTTGGTTTATTCCTGGGACTAGTTTCCCAGAAAGGCCAAACCTTTGCAGGGTGGAAGCTGTCAGTTTAATGTAGAGGGGATTATTGTCACATTGCCCTGTGACAATACAGCCACTCTACACCAGGGGCTAAACATCGTACCCTGGAGCAGGCACTTTCAATTCTGTAGTCTTAGCCCATGTTCACATCATTTGCATTTACATACCACCACAGCTTTTAGTACCTGCATCAGCCAGCCTTTGCCCAGCATCTTCTAGAGGCCTCTCCTATCCTTACTAACTCTCCCCTCCAGACTTCAAAGGAACTTCCCCTACATTTTTCTCTGTGTTCCATCATTTCTCTGTTGCCACAAGAACGCCATAACAGCCTGACTGAACCATGGCAAATTTCTTAGCCCCACCTCATCAGTCAAACATTTGTTACTTGAAAATATATTTATTTGTGCTACCTTGGACTCTGACCAGAATCCACTGCAAAGTAATGCAGGCAGATTCTCCTTCCACCTGCATATCCCAAGGCTTACATTTAACAACATATATATTCCAACAATTTTCCAACTGTTTTCCACTACTCCCTGGCTCCTTCTGCCAGGTGGCCAGATCCCAGTGCCATATCTTATATTCTCACTCTTTTTCCTTCCCAGTGTATGGCTTGGGAGTGCTCTCTTTTCTGTGAAAAGCTACCACCCTGCCTTACCCTATGGGACTGGCCCCTTTTTCCAAGGGCGGTACCTAAGATATAGTATTTCGAGCATGGTCTACCTAATCCCAGATGACATTGTATCAAGAGAACCAACACATATTAATTGTGAAAAATGTTTTTTTCTATTCATTGCAAATAAACTCTAAGGCTGCAGATAAACAGGCCAATGAAAAGGTCAAACCCTAAAAAACAGCCCACGTCTAAGAGCACTATGCCATTTGGAAGCATAAGTGAATGTACAAAGCATGTATATATAAATAATAGGTGCCTTCTGGAGCCAGCGTACCTAATAAAAAAACCCTCCTGTAATACATAAGGAGAGGCTTACATTTATATTGAGAACATTGTGCATTACTTAGAATCAATGGATCTAAACCACCTTTTTTCCCAGACCCGTTGTTTACTTGAGCCAGCTTCAATTAGGCCAAGCGCTGTCACAGAGCAGTGACATTTCAAATATCTTCATTTACTAGAGCCACCAGGAATCCCTCAGTGCCCCTCAGACTAAATACACAGATTAAACACCAACTTCAGCAGGTTATTTAAGCCTACAAGGAACAGGAACACACTATTCTCTGAGAAACAGAGTTTCTTCTAGTGTCCAAGAACCAGTTACACGGCAGCACTGGTGTAATGCCTCGCAGGTGCCCACAGGAGGTGTGACTTGGATTGTGGTGAGGACAGAGGAACCGTGGGAGCCCTGCTCCTGGTGACACACAAGCGCTCTTCTGCAACTACCTGCCAGGTTTGCATCCCAACGGGGTGAGGTTTAGCATCATGCCCTGGATGAACGTCATTCTGCTGCCTGCTCTTGGTCCTTGCTGGTTTAGTAACGGGTCTCTAGCAAATAGCAAGTGGTTTCCTGGATGCCTGTAGCAGAGGAGACATTCACATATGTGCCTATAGATTGAGTAACTCCCTTGGTGTACCCTTACTTTGAAAACCTGGAGGTCTTCCTCTTCCTTCTGCTCTTCCTCACTGACAATGATGCCTTCCCATGTCAAGACCGGGCTAAGCATTGCCAAGGGCCATAAAGCAGCTTTGCTGCTGAAGCCCTTCTGTAAAACCTTTTAACTGCTTCAGGATTGCCCACCCCAGATGCTATTTGCCACAGTGCCAGACTTTTAAGGACTTCTCCCTTGAGTGTCAGGAAGATCTGGGCACAGGCTCATTAATATTCAGTTTATTTGCAGAAAATTAAAAAAACTAAACTCAAGGTCCAGTTCTGAAATTATTTTCTTTTCTTTCTATTATACACTAAAATCTGTAGAAATAGAAAATCTTTGAAGAATATTTGGATTTTTTTAAATATTGATTCCAGTATTCTGCATCCATAGTATTTCCCAGTGTTGTCTTAATGTACAAATACAGTGGATATCTTTCTTAAGACTATTACAGAAGTAAAGAAGCCACAGTGTAAATTACGGTTGTAATGGATTTTCTTGCCCTTTATCATTTGGAAACTTCCTTATGTTATTTTATCTCTCCTTTTCATTGTTGCTGCTGTAGTATGCTTTTGAAAGACTTGGATAAAGCTGTTTATTTTAGTTTATTTCCCAGGGTAAAGGGGTTAAACTAATTGCCTAAGGGTTCGCACTTGACTAGCACCAGACATAATTGTTGGAAGTCTATCATTTAGGATTTTATGGAGAGAATAAGGAGCATAATGAGTATTCCTGCAGCTCCAAGGTAAAGTAGCTTTACATCTGAAAGTTAAGAGAAGCTTCAAGAGGCAGAGAGGCATCATTCTCCCCCTTGATATACCATTTGCTCTCTGCGCATGATGATCTAAATTTAATATGAAAAACCTGTAATTCTTAAAAAAGAAAAACAGCCAAAGGGAAATGGCGTCTTTCAATATACAGCAGCCAGAGTGACTAAAGGTATAGCAGAACACTTTAACAAATAAAAGGTCATATGAGTTAATTAGGCTTTTTTCCTCTTCCATTTAATAAGAAACAAAGTTACCATGGAGACTGACTGGATAATGCATTCTATTTTGGTACAAAAACACCTTTTAAAAAGAACATATTTAGTGAGGAATTTTCAAAGGCAGTGAGTGCTCTGAAAAAAAAAAACCCACATGAAACCTTTACTTATTCTTTCTTTTTTTCATTTGTGTGTGCATTAGTGGTTCTCTCCCTGTTGTCTGGTGGTCATCTGGGAAGAGTTCTCTGTTCTCTCCATAGAGTAAATATGTGGAAATAGCAATTTTGGCAAGGCAGCAGCCCTACCTATCTTGAGATTGCAACCTAACAGGACAAATGATCTGTGGATCTGATACTCTTAGGACCCCTAAACTCTTTGAACCTCCGCTGAGTCGCTTTCTAATGCCATGGACCCTAAATTCGCTGTCTAAATTGCTTTGCGTTTTGTATTACAGCCCTAACCTGGCAGTAAGGCCTTCACAGGACAGTGAGAAAACTCTTGCTGAAGCCCCCTGTATTGGCAGGGCGTTGAACAAGAACTGGGAGAAAAGGTGTGAAGAGGAGCAGTTTCCCTCCTGTTTTTTGTCTGGTATAGATACCTAATTTAGAAGAAGGCCTCCCTCTGGTGGGTTTTCTACTGAGACAAATTTTTCAGTACCTCTTTCATCTTGAGAGATGGTGTGAGGTATGTTCTTGGGTACCAATCCCCTCTTCCCCATACCATGCTTTGAACAGGTGGCTGACTCCAAGCTCTCCACCATTTGCTGAAAGAACGCCAACAAGTTTCCACAAGCTGAAGGGATTGTCATTACCATTTATAATTTTTTTAATTTTTATGAAAAGATAATTATCCCATGGAATATTTGGAGACTGAGACTATAATTCTAAGACTCTGAGTTTTAATATTCCAGCTTTATATTTCTCTGTAATATTTCATTCAGGTTATTGGATGATATATTTTTTACCTCAAGGAACAGTCCCAAAACATTTTCTGATTTGTAATTAAGTTTACCTTGACAACAGATTTTTTATGTGAGCTTTCATATGAACACAGCACAAATTTGCTTCTCCAGTCACAGAAAAGCTAATGAAAATATATAATAATAATAAAAAATTAAATTATATTCACAAGTGTTTGAAATGTTATCAAATTTTTTTTTAATTATTCACTGTTTCAGAATACTAGTGTTTAGTAGAAATCAATTAATCTTACTCAAAACCAGGTCTATAAATGAATTATAAAATGCATATAGTAAGAATATTTCGAAGAACCATCATTATCTGTTCACTAGATTAAATACATATTGAAATGTAAATTGCTTATGTATCCTAATAGGTGGATAACACTCCATAATGCTAAAGGTATTTTTTCTGTTATTCTCATTCATTTTCTATTTCTTGTTTTCCCTTGCACCTAAAACAATTTAAGTAAATAACTGCACATACTTCGATTTAAATATTTCTTTTAAATACTATACCACTCTCAGCATTTCGACACACACCTAAGACCTTGTCTGCAAATGGGCTATTTTAAAATGTTTCACAAAGAATCCTTATCTAGCAGACAAGGAGGAAAAAACATCTGCACAAGTCTGATTACCATCTCCAAACAGAGCATGTAGTAGCTGTGTGGAACCACGCATAATCTATCATAGGAAAGGTTTACTTGGGGCACTTGGTAGAAGTGAGACCATTTAGAGGGGAAGCCATTTTTCTTAAATTTATTCCCTGAAGGACAAAAGGAAATATTAAATATTTAATGACTGCGCAGAAAAATAAAATTGCCAACTTTAACTCAATTTCCAAGACTGATTGATGCTGTGTTATTTCTACAGCTACACAGATGACTAAAAACTTGACATATGCCCATAGTTTCTTATGGACATACAGAACAACAAGCAAAATATTGGAAATATTACTATCTTTGATGGATTTGGTAATTGACCAGAAGAATATTACGGTGTATTTCTCTAGCACACAAGCCAGACAGACACTTACAAAATGACACACTCGGGTTACCATCAATAGTGGTAACGGGAAATTCAAAGAAACTGTTCTCAATATACAGTTTTTATAAAATATGTACTTCTCATGATTTTTCATAGAGTGAAGTCAAAACATAGAGCTGCTCTTACGATTTCATTAATTTGTGTCTGATGTTTATAGAGAATGCATGTAAACCTCATTTTGCAGTAAAATATTAAATGACTAATATATAAGGCCTTAAATCAGTTTAAAATATGACTCTATAGTACAACTCAAAATAAAATTAAGGAAGGAAAAACATCAAAAAGAGCAAAATTAAATACCCATACAAGACATGGCTAGCAGTGTAATTAAAGCATAAAATCATGTTTTCCTTCCACCAACCATATTCTACAAAGCATGTAGGAGAGAACCTGTTGAGTGGGAGCCATATTGTTCAACTTAAGATGTCCGAAAGTGAGATGCCAAACCTGACCAAATCCCTGTAGGATACTTTATGACCAAGAGAGGAAAATAGGCACTATCAAATAACGACTAATGTACCCTTTGTTGGACTTTGATCACAAGACAACAAATATTTTTTTTCTCTCCACTGATAATAAAAGGAGCGTAAGTTGCGCAGATTTTCTAATTTTTAGATGATCAAGCTAAGGATGATTCATTCTCCTTGTTTCCTGTGAAATTACACTTTCTTTTCAATGTATTCTCCAATTTAGGTACAAGAACTTCTATGAAAGAAGACTGCACTGCATCATTAATACCCAGAACTGACTGATCATCCCATGGGTGCTTGCATCTTCATTGTGGTTTCAGTTAGGATAGAGTTAACTTTTTTACTAGCAGCTGGTATAGTGCTATCTTTTGGATAGGGATGAGAAATACATGGTATTTCCAAAAGGCTATTCCATGCCATGTGATGTCATGCTCAGCATATAAAGCCGGGGAACAAGAAGGAAGGGCAGGATGTTCGGAGTGATAGCATTTGTCTTCCCAAGTAACCTTTCCACGTGATGGAGCCCTGCTTTGCTGGAGATGGCTGCACGCCTGCCTGCCGATGGGAAATAGACAATGAAATCCTTGTTTTGCTTTGTTTGTGTGCATGGCTTTTTCTTTACCTATTAAATGGTCTTTATCTCAACTCACAAGTTTTTTGTCACTTTTACTCTTCTTATTCTCTCCCCCATCCAAACTTGGGAGAGCGATGAAGCGGCTGCATGGTCCTGGTTACTGGCTGCGGTTAAACTGCAATAATCTTGAATCACAGGCAAAGTTCTGGAAATGTTTCTTTTGATTGTTACCTATGTTCCTTATCCTGATCACAGATTTTCATTGATATATTGGTGCTTGAGCTTTGGATGCAATGGTAGATACAACCTCTTTCCTCTAGAATTACAGATAATTTAGTTAGATTTTTATAGCCAGAAGCTCTATGGGAAATTGCATTCAAGATCGTGAATTTGTGCAAAAAGGATTATACAAATACTTCTATTCATTTTATATGTGCCTTGGGATCAGCTGACAACTAGTGCCCCTCATGTTCTTCCAAAAGCATGACTGATTAATACTCCTAAAGGATAAAGAAACAGAAGTGCCACTGTTGTACTGTGTATAAGGTAATCCTTATATGAGGTTCACCGGAAAAGCTGTCCCGCTCCTTCACTCTGCAATGAGATCCACTTCTACAAGAACCATTTCCAAGAAACATCCTTCCCGCTGATATTTGAGATTCAGTCACGGAACAAAACAAATGCTTTAAACCTGCTGCAACTTCAGTATGAAACTGTTGTCATCTTCAGCATTGCCCAATTGGAGTTTTACCTTCATGTAAGCAAAGCCCTTAATTCCTATGATGAGGCTGAACATGCTTCTGTCAGGGTTGACTTCTCACAAACGGTTTAGCAACACCACACTGGAAGTCTTTAATAGAATCATTTAGTGTTGCTCCTTTTATCAGAGGAATAGCAATTCCTCGACTACATCACTGATGATGAAACATGCACCAGACATGGTGCAAGTCATCCAGCGAGAATGTCTTCAAAGGTTTCATTTTTCTCTTCATTTTTCAATCCCACGAGAACTGGCAGACATATGGCTCTCTGAGGTACCCGGTAATTGCATGTTACAGACATTTTTAATTTTGCTTCTATGAACACATTTGTTTTGCTTCAATCTCCGTCTTCTTTTACAGCGTTACTGTAACCCCTCCTATGAAGCTTTGCTGAAGAAAGAAGATAATGATTAGACCTCCCATGCCTGCACTACTGATCTTCCTACATGCAATATTTTTCTTTTCTTCTTCGCAGTAAACAACTTCATTACATTGTAGATGAAGAAGTAGGAATGTGCCAAGACATGCAGCTCAAACTGTTAATTTTTAATGATGTGATTCTTCAAGCAGGAACAGCAGCCTGAGAACACAGGGTTTGTTTTTCAGTATTTTTAATAGTATTTATAATTTTAATAATTTTAATAATTTTTAGTAATTTATGGAATTTACAACTGTGTCCATCACTTTAGTGTAATTTAAAATATGAAGTAAGAGAAGTATTTTGTTGGGAATCAGCATTTGATGAATCATCTCAGCAAGTCCGTTATGGGTAGCAGTGTGCTTTGCTTAGGCAAACAATTTTGAGAACTTTGTTGGAATTAGCTGACATTTTTTGATAAAAGCAACAGTAATTTCATAGATGGGCATGCATCTATGCATCCTACTTTGTGGCATTTTAAGGATTGGCATTCTAGATGGGGGAGAGTATCTTCTTCCAAGGGATTATGCCTTTGACTCAGACTGTAGTTTATAGACCCAAGTGAACAAAAGCAACAACTCCAAAATAGTAAAAGGCATGTGGTTTTGACAGAAATAGAAACTCAAAAGAAACTTGAACACACAGAGCTACAAAAAACACAGCTCAAAAATCCCTGCCATTTAACATTAGGGCTGGATTTTGTCATAGCACCCAAATCCTCTGAAAGCCTGACCAGACTGTTCCACTGTATTCCTGGAGGAGATGCGGGCAGGAATTTTGCCTCAGCAATGATCACATTGTATTTCTTCCGTATTCTCTTCAAAACCCAGGATTCAGTGTCCAAACTGTTATTTTAAATAGCTTAAATTCAGTCCAAGTTCAGGCTGCCTTCAAACTCCACCTGCCCTTGTGGCTTGGCACATGACAGCGCTCCTAGAAAGGTCCTGGCGTCCCTTCAAGAAAGGACCCAAATCATTTGTTCCACCTGACATCCTCACTGCAAGGTTTCCTCCAAGAACGCCAGTTGTATAGCCTCCTACTTCTAGCATAATTAAGTTGCAACTAATAATAACTACACTATAGCTGATACTATGATTAATAACTACACTATAGACAATACTCTGACTAATAACTACTTAAATAATATTAATTAATTTGAGCTTGGGTCTGCCCTGTGGCAGTGAAGGCACAGCCATTCTTTCTTGTAACATATCAGCAGGGATTTTCCTGTCTGCGCACCCACATGTGCAGAACAGAACCTCAGACCAGTGAAAAACAGGATATGTATTTAACCAAAATCACGAACAACATCCTCACTGAGCCTTTTAGCGATGAAAGTACTTCACAGTATTCCTTTTCATTTGGGTGTCTTTCTACTTAATCTAGAATGTAATCACTTGCTCCTTTTTGTGTCCTAATTTCTAAATTTGAATTTAGTTTTTCCATTTTATTTCAAGTTCATTTTGCTTTAAAACAAATTCTTTGAGCACTGATTGAGGTAATTGTAGACATTAAAAGCTGTTTTTTGTAAAGTATGTACTCACTGGAAGCACTTTATAAAATCAAAATAAATACACATAGGATAAAGTGTTTCAAAAATCGACTCTAGCAAATGGAAATACCAGTCAGAAGTGAACCATTATATCCTAAGTGGAAACAACCCTTTACAGCTTTGTTGGTATGAAGGGAAAAGGCCCGAATTCCGCAATTCCTACCCGAACTAAAAATTGAGAAGTAGCTTTTTTTCAGATTGAATTATAGCCTGCTTTGTGGCTTGGTTTTGAACTTTTAGTCAAACTCACTATACTCTCTAAGCACCAATAGAATGATTTAAATATATGTCACTTCCTCATGAAAGGAAAGTCACCATTAGAAATTTGGCAAATACAGTGCATTTCATTTCGTGTTCAAAATGACAGCATAAAAAGTCAATACAGCATGTTGAAGCAAAGAGATAAAATACTCAGCAGCTTCATTCATTTAGAGAAAAATAAATGAAGTATTGGCAGCCTGGGAAGGAAACCCATTGAACAGGAAGAGAAGAATCTGTAGTGTCCTTTAAAATGTCTCTTGCTCTGGATCACTAAGGGAGGAGGACCCACACTATGGTTAAGATGCAACCATATCATAAAGTTATAGATAATATTTATGTGGTCATGCTCCTTCTAGTCTGCCAAAAATGTGTAAAGTCTCATTAGCATAAATCAGGTTAGTGTAAGACTCTTACTTGCCAGTATTTATTGACAACTGTTTTCTGTGAGTAAACCATGGAAATTTGAAAGTCGTTGGTGTAATTTCTCGGAGAAATATAATGCCAAAAAATTGAAGGTACTCCATTAATGATCAGCAACTCCAGAGAGTAGTGCACAGTTTTGTAATTTTGGACTTACGTAACCGGTTTTGGCTTGACTTTCCCAAAGAAAAACGTTGTGTGTTTCATTTTTTTCTTCTAATTGCCACTTCCACACACTTTTATGTGATCAAAAAAATAAAAGTTTTCATTTTTTAAAGTGTCTGTGTATTTGTATTTAGCCATCTGTATGTGTCTATGCATAAGTGTTAGATTAAGCCACTGTGTTTTGGGTAGATCCCTCACTTTCATTCCTTGGTGATTTCCCAGGCTTAACCAGAATCATTCACAGCACAGGTATTGGGGCCACTACACCAAGGGAACCCAGGGGTGAGATGCATCCTAAAACAGTAAATCTATTTATTAAACACTATTGTTTGCGGTCTTCAGAAGAAATTTCTGCAAGAGTTCCTCGAAAACTGCTGTCACTAATTCTGTAATGATGAGGCTGGTTTCCTATAAGGATGAAAATACTTAAGGATGCATGTATACGTGTATATATATTAATTCCTGTAAGGATGAAAACACTTAATAAGGATGATAATATAGTCTCTTTTTCTTCAGCACTTTCCCTTTGTGCTGAAGGACATGTCTAGAACATTTTTTCCATAGCTGTCAGTATTAAATGTTTGAAAATCTGGTTCTACATTTGCACAGTACGCAGAGAATGTCAGCTACATTTTAACCCAAGCTTTCTATATTATCTCTGAAAGCAACCACATACCGTTTCGGTTCTTTTGCAGTAAGCTCAAAATTGCTGTTTTCACGTGCCAAACACGGCAGTTGGCAGTTCCTATCCTAGCCCATGCAATTAAATGGTCTTGGGCAGTGGGCCATGCCCAGTGCATGCAGGCAGGAGAGGACACAAGTTTCTGGAAACATAAATGGAGCAACTGCACAACATTCCTCAGCCCACTGCCCGTCCCCGTCTGCATGCCCTGCCTCGCACCACTTCATGCTGTGCAACGTGCAGAATTTTGCCCGTTGAGGTGGGCACTGTGAGAGGCCAATCTTATTCTGTGCACATCACGGCAATTCAGAGACAACAAAAAAAGGATGAGTACCCTGCAGAGATACAATTCTACCCCCTCAGTGCACGCCTGAATTCATTCAAATCAATGCCTCTTTCCTGTTTGCAAGGTTTATGCCGCTATTGAGCTATGGAGACCTGAACTGACAGTAGAGAACTGAGGAAACCTGCGTGCTACTACAAAGTTTTATCACTGTATTGTAATGTTTTACTCATAGGCTTTTCACATCTGCCACTGATTTACATCCTTACGGTAGAAAGGTCTGTTATATAGTTCACCTTAGGACTGACATGCTGGCAGTAGCTTGACAGAGTTGTATTGCCACATTAGGCAGAGAAGTCCATATTTGAAAACAGCGCAGGGAAAGTTTGCTTTACAGTAAATGGAAGACCACCGTACAGAGGTACAAACGTAGCGGTGCACGGTTAGGCTAAAAACGATTGGAGCAATCCATACATTTTTGTCTTGAATCAAGCCATGTAGCAACTTCCATGGTTTTATTGCCTGATGTAATGAAGTAATTAGGTCATTGATTCATATTTAACTGTATAAATAAACCAGTAGCTTTAATCAGTGATGCATATGTTTAATTCTAGATTAGGTTGTCTTTTTACTAAAATTCATAAAAATAATCTGGTTTGATACATTCTTCTTATTTGCAGCATGGGCCAATTCCTGGACACAAAGGTGTCCAGTCGAGGTATTTGAAAACCAGCTGGCTTTCCTTCTAAATTCATATCTTTACCTCTCACAGTTGCGTTATGCCAGTCAGCAGTAAAGCTCCGGTTTGATCTGTGAATTGCTCTTTACTGGCACTCCCAATAAGAAGCTGTCTTAGGAATGTTATCACTATCACCAACAGAATAAGCAACTGGAGACTGCGATACAGAAGAAAGTAAACTGGAAATATATTATAACCTGAGTGTCTTTTGGCTCAAAACAAAACACTCAGTGCTCCCCCTTAGCCAGAACAACATTGTTTTATCACATCTTTCCCCTCTAAATAAGAAATTTGTTGAAAATTAAGTGTGAAAGATATCAAGAACCATGAAAAAAAAGAAACTAGACTGGTAGTGGTTTCTTAAATTCAAAAGAGAGGATGATGTACATAGCAAATCATCAGTGGATTTGAATACCTACTCAACAGACTGTCCTAGGCAGAACTGTCACAAGAGCGCATCCCCTCAGACCTGCCGGGGAATAGCACTGGAAGGATGCAGACAGGCGGCAGATATGCAGCATCCCGTCCTGCTGCCTGAAGGCTGGAGCCAGCGCTTTGTCAAGGCCGGCAATGCTGTGCTGTACCATCAGTGTTTCTACCTACGCGGTGCCTCCAGCACCTATGGGCATGAACTGCCACAGTCACTCATCAAGACCATGCTCCCAGATGTAGCAATAAAGCTTTCTTCTCTGCGCTTCCCAGGAGGAATGAGCGAGTCTGTCAATGACACCAATGCTGAAAAGACATCTCAGATTTTTTTTCTGAAATAGAGGCATTCACCACAACTCTGAAGTGCAGCATTGTGGTCTTACACACTTTAGCCACCACCATACACAAAGCACTAACCGACCTTGAAAAGCTGCCCAGCCCACTTGTAACCATGTGGATGGTCAGTCTGCATATCGCCCACTAAGTTTTTGTTCAAATATTGGCTCAACCATTCTGCTACATAATCAACATCAGATCTGGCAGAATTCTGTGAACGTGATGTCCTCCAGCAAGACACTGCTCATCCCAGACTGAGAGCACAGTGTAGTCCCACTGCACTGTTAGTGTGGGTCTTGCCATTTCGTTTACCAGGAAGACATGCAGCCACTCTCATGTAGCACTGTCTTCTCCTCCATCACTTTTCACTGATTCAGGACATACAGGAGTAATGTGTATTTTGCACTGCTCCAGCTGCTTTTGGAAACTTGTGCTACACTTTCCTCCTAGCCAGAAAAAGCTGGTTTGGATACAACACATAAGAATCCATGTAAAAGAACATCAGAAATTATTTATCCTTAAGAAATTGGTGGTCTGTGCTGCCGAAGGGGAATTAATGCTCGTTAAGCTTTCTAGCCTTTTGTAGGCCCTGGAGGACTTGCAGGACTTGGTGCATAAAGGAAATGGTAAGACTCTGATCTTTTCTCCAACAACACCATCAGATGCCCACAGGATCTCTAGAAAAAAATTGTCACCTGCCACAGGCTAAACTTTGGACTAATGCCAAAAATGTGTGCCTAGGAAATAGTTGTGTTAAAGCAGTTAAGTTAGTATATATTAGTGCATATATATGTATATATTAGTATATATACATTAGTATATATGCAAACAGCAGCAACAGGCAAATAATGTGTGTGAATTCTTGTTATTGCTCAAAGACAGAATGTATAATTAAGAAAACTCTCAACCATACAAAGGTCCTTTATGACAAATATATCTGTAGCTTTACCAAATCCAGCAAAACTTTCTACCTGCATTGCAATAATCCTTCTTCAGCAGTATGAACTCAGCAAATAGGATTTAAAAAAAAAATTGAAATGGAACCAAAAAATGGATGGCTATGAAAAAAATCCTGTACATATTAAAGACAAAAATGACTGGTTTTCAGGATGTTATTTTCTCGTATTGCAATTATCTGTGTACTCTGAGTTTTAGTAACATAATTTAGGGTCTTTTGCTCAGGAATGAAGTACCTGATGAATAAATTGGACAAATAAAGGCATGAATAAAAATTCGCCTCTTACCTCACAGCAAAGAGGGACAAACAAAATGTATTTTTCCTCTTTTAAACACTGAATGAGTTAGATTATTTTAAAGATAGCCGTTAGCTTGTTCTAGGCACAAACTGATGTGACAGATATCTTTCATATGTTAACAACAGGGAAAACCAAGTTCAGATGCTAACTGGAGAGCTGCCTTGAAGTCAAGTTATGGGATGTAGAGCCCTTTTCAGATACAGATAGTCTGGGTCTTAGCTTGATGTGATCTGTTTAAGATTCACTATCCAACGTTTTGGCAAATTCTCTCCTTTCCCTTCAATGACATTATCCCTTAGTATCTGAGGGACAGGAGTAGAAAAAAAATTGGAAAAGGAGTAAAGAAAATCAATATTCAGAAGGATGTGGAATGCTGAAGCAATACAGGGACACTGTCATATAGAATTGTAAATATTTAAAGTATTAGTGCAGAGCACAGATACCGACATAAAAAGTATGTGAGCAGTATCAGATATATAGCTTTGTGTCCTCTGGGTTCAGCTGTCACAACCATAATGTAATCTACTGGGGAATGCAACCATCAAATCTAAAATAGAGTTGGCTACTGCTATGCACTAAAGAAACCTGTCTCCTACCAAACACTGGCCGACAAGAACATACTTAGGTGTCTGTGCTAGTGGACACATGATCAAGGTCAAACATCTAGTCTTGATGTCAGCCCAACTCACAGACTTTTTTCCCCACTATTACCCTGATGGGGAAAAAACAGCTGCTCTTCACAGGAGTGTATCATCTCCAGCTTGTGCCTTTCCAATGACAGATCCCACCACCGCGATGATCATGCAAGGATGAGCTGGCCACCTTCAGGGCAAAGTACATTTTTGTTATACTTCATATCACATGCATATTCTTTCACATCTCAGAGACCCTTTTGAAACAGAAAAGGAGAACCACAGGAGTATCAACTAGGTCAAACAAGGAAAATAAATAGTCTTGGGGAAAGCAGGCAGATTGTTGCGCATATTACGTTCTTAGACTGCATCAGTAGTGAAGGCACACTCATTTTACAGCACCTAGTGTTGAAGATGGCTTAAAGGCATTAGTAATAAAGGTATATTAGATCCAACTCAGATTCTAGTGCAGTCACTTGTTTTTATTGTGCTGAAAACAGTATTTTACCTGATATTCTGATATATGAGGAAGAATACAATACTGGTATTGCTATTTCTGGGAAACTAGGAACATTCTATATGGTAGAAAAAGACAATTAAAAAAAGATATCAGTTTGAGAAATCATATTCACTTACAAATACAGTTTGGTCTTAAAATTCTATGGATTCATAACTACCATCATATTGCAGCTGATGTTACTTACACCCAGTCTTTCTTCGATCCTGGAAAGCCTATACATGTTTCACAAGAAAATTATTTAATACTGTCTTTTATAGGCCATGTTTCCAATTGACTGACAGACGTGACTGCATATAGAATACTCATTAATTGTCACTCTACCAGTCTGAAGAGCTGTCAGTGCCAAGCAAATTATTGACACTAGCAGTTGTCCTTTTCTGTTGGTAAAACAATTCAGAGCTACAGCCAGCAATGACTGGAGGAACAAGTTTTATACATACACTTGCATGGTATGTGCAAACATATGTATACACTGACATTGGTGATACATTTTTTCATGGGAGGACATCCAATGTACAATCAGTGCCATAAAAAAATGCTTTCATGTGAATGGTTTAGGTTGGAAGGGTTTCTTGAAGATCAATGAGTTCCAACCTCCCCGCCATAGGCAGGGACACCTCCCACTAGACCAGGTTGCTCAAAGCCCCGTCCAGCCTGGCCTTGAACACCTCCAGGGATAGGGCCTCCACAGCATCTCTGGGCAACCGGTTCTAGTGCCTTACAACCCTCAAAGTGAAAAACTTCTTCCTAATGTTCAATCTAAACCTGCCCTCTTCCAGTCTGAAGCCATTCCCCCTTGTCCTATCACTACATGCCCTAGTAAAAAGTCCTTCCCCAGCTCTCCTGTAGGCCCCCTTTAGGTACTGGAAGGCTGCAATAAGGTCTCCCTGGAGCCTTCTCTTCTCCCAGCTGATCAACCCCAACTCTCCTAGCCTGTCCTCATAGGAGAGGTGTTCCAGCTCTCTGATCATTTTTGTGGCCCTCCTCTGGACCCACTCCAACAGGTCCATGTCTTTCCTATGTTGGGGGCTCCAGAGCTGATGTACTAAGAAGTGCTAAGAAGTAGATTGAAGGTGGCAGAGAGGATCCATGTGGTGCTTTTATTTCAATTCTGTTTGTGTAGCGGTGCTTTCGGTCAACAAACAGTACAGTCAATATTATACAGGAGGAAGAGAGCATTTTTTGTATTAGTCCATTCTCATGAAAAAACTTACGAAATTAATGTGGAATGTAGATGAATTTCAATGTAGGCAAGTTTAAATTAATATCCTAACCTAATTTGACAACAAATGTGGACATACATGCTTAGGGAAAAAAGTAATCTTAACATAAATGTTCATAAGTGTTACTCTTTAAGGTGTAAGTCTGAAAAAATTCTATAATTTACGATTTTGGTATAGCTGGACCATGCTGAAAGAGACTCCTGAGATCTCATTCAGACCTTGTTTTGACTATTTTTGAATCTTTGTTCCTCCTCACCTGGTATAAAGTAAGGAGCAATTTCAATATCACATAAAGCTTTAAAATTTCCTGTAAGGAATTAATATTCTTTTAATTCAGAAATCAAAAATATTGTGGGCATTTTTATATACAGTTTGCCCATATTGCTACCACTTTCAGAAGTAGAATTGTATGTAATGCCTGCTGTGATTGCATAGGCTCCCCACCAGGACTGGAAAGAGATGAAAGGGACACCCACTGAAAAGATGCACCACATCTGTGAAGTCTAGTTAGTTTAAGGAGCAATTACAAAAGCTGACTGGAAAGGGGAAAAAAATCAGAAACTGAATCCTACCATGAGCAGTGTGGCACCTTGCTTTCCCTTCCAGAAAAAAGGTGGGAAGCAGGACCCTTTTTTGCCCTGAGAGAGGAATGACTAAAATTCATGGATTTGGAAAATGCTTAAAAATGGACTCCCACGGGTGAGAAGAGGCATGGGGTTGCTTTGCCAAACCTTCACCATATTAAGCACAACAGGCTTTTAATATCCAGACAATTCAGGAGAAAACTGTGATATATGCCCCTGCACGCTCTTTTTCAAACACTGAGTACTGCTTTTGGACATACAAATGGATATTTGTACTAACAGCTCTCATCACTGCCTTATATGCAAAAAGGACCATCAATCTGATTATTGAAAAATACACACTGTTGATGTCAAAGTGAACTGCCCAGTCCACACTTTCTATTTTTTTCTTGCAACAAAATAATTTGAAATCTTTACAGGTTCATGTCCTTTACTTGAGATGATATTTTTAAAATAGGGTGAGCTAGTAAGTGATGAGAAGAACATTTTTTCCAGCATTTCAGGTTATGAAAAATGTTTTGTACCTAGCTCTGTCAGAATGTTTTTCTACCCATCGAATGACTCAACCTTAAGTTGTCACAATACATGGACATCTTCATATAGTGTGAATATCCATACTAGTATTGAGTTATTTCCAAGTACTTTCATGCATTAGACTGTACATAAAACTTGAAATAGACTTTTGAGTGTGGTTTCTTCAATAGGTTATCCTAAGACTTTGGCTGGGCACAAAGATTAAATCTTTTCAAGATATTCCTTATTGCTCTTCAGACAATCACTAGGAAAAGTTTAATCTCAGTATATCAAGCTTACCCTCAGGAGATGATGATTCAGAGTAGTCAATCAAAAACATTTAATTAATAGATGCTGTTCAGTACTTCAGAGGACTGACACACTCTGGAGGTATGCACTATATCCAGTCATATTTTCACGTTAGAGATTTCCTAAAGGAAGAAAAGTTTCTGCACTGGAGCATTCTGAAAAATGGAAGCAATCTATAGGCATGCTATTTAAGTCTTTCACTGTCTTCTCATTTATTATTGAGTAAGAGCTATCTGGCCCTGTAACTATGATTTGTCTTTAAAAGCATGTACTAGCTGATGGAATGGAGACAAATGTCTATTAACCTCAAGCACTAAAAATATCTAAATAAATAACAATATCCATCAATTATAATTTATAGTGTTTCCATTTTCAAAACCCTGTGCAGATATCAGTTCATTGTCGTAATATGAACTCATTTGCTACATACTGCAAACTTATTAGGTTCTAATCCTCATTCTTGCTCAGTCTACAGAAAACATACTGCAAAAATATCGCTTTTTCAAACAGCACAGAATGCCTGTTTTCTGTATTGGTCCTTTTTTTTCAATAGTAGTCACATAAATAGACTGCTCAGTGTCTTAAAGATTTCCTCCAAAATTATTCCACCCTTCAAATAAAATTTATGTCTTTTCTTACTCTGTAAATGACTTCTGCTTTTGTTTCTGCTTCTTATACGGATCTCACTCCACCTGCTGCACTGGTTTACATCCAATTGCTGTCACTCATGTTTTGCTATTGAGGCACAAAAATAAAACCTTTACTTTTGCATGAATAACTTCCTTTACACCACAGAAGAGAAAGGCATGAAAGAATAAAAGCAAAATTCTTTTAGAAATAATTTTTTTTTCTTTAACATGCTGCAGCACTTTGACCGAATGATAGACTACAAGTAAATCCCATCCAATGAGACTGTATTCTTATGAAATCATGATCTCCCAAAAAATCGCACAGATTTCTTTGGGGGTTTCTCCTGTAAACTTCATATTCTAGTAAGAGGTCTGTCTAGTGGCTTGCATTCTCTGGTCAACACAGAAACTTTTCTGTTTCAATATGAAAACAAACCCTTCATTATGTTGCATCATGCACTTGAATGTTTCCAATCAGCAAATTATTTTCTCTGGTTCATCAGGGAGGATACAACTGCTTCACACCTTCCTTGGTGTCGTGGTTTAGGCCGAACCAGCCACTGGGGACATGGGGCATCCCAGATGGGACCAACAGATGCTCCCCCCTACCTCTCTTCAAAGCAAGAGGCAGAGGAGGGAAAAAGAGACTTATGAGTTTAGAAGGAACTAAACTACTTTAATGAAATACTAGTAATAAAATAAAAAGGAAAAAATGAAATATATACAAAACCATATCAAGTTCCCAGGATGATGACCACGTCACCAGCTGGCACTGGGGAAGTCTCAGACTGGACTCAGTGATGGATGGGAACTGGATTCTGGATCTGCATTCAGGATCGGGATCAAAGGCAGACGAACAGAGTCCTCTTCAGACGTCAGCCATTGAAGAAAGAGAGAGCTGACCCTTTGATCCCTCAGCTGTCATAGTGAGCATGATGTCGATGGGATGGAATACCCTGTTGGTCAGTTTTGGGTCACCTCTCCTGTCCGCTCCTCCCCGCAGGTGGGACCCCTCTATGCTTTTCCACTTCCAGTCCTCCAATGAGGCATGAAAAATGTTCGCAGCCCTTGGGTGTTACAGCAACAAGTATAAGCAAGAGCCTCTCTGCATACCATGCCTGGGCATCAGCTATAAACATTGGTCTTATCACTCTGAGACCAAACAGTGTCTGCACAATATACTGCCAATTTCAGTAGTTAGAAGAGGCCTGGATAAGAAGTAAAGTTACTGAACAAAATTGGTCCTGTTTTACCTCAAACCAGGACACTTGGTCAGGGGGGAAAACTGTTGTGCAAATAGTCCTAAACAGATTATTCTCTCCTTACTTGGCCAACTAAACTAGTCACCTTGGCTCCCTCTGTCTTACTGGAGAGGCAGACACCTCTGGGATGTAACTCCTACCTGTCTTTGACATTTTTCTTAGGATGGGCTCAATTGTCCTCTCTCTTTCGTGTCTCTTTCCAATAAATGTATGAGGTGTACTTTATTAAGTACAAGGGGATATGTAACTTTTAAAAGGCTAAATTCAGTCAAATGAGTGTCCACCTTCTTGTGTTTATTCTAGTACCTGCTCTTTAAGAATCATGTTATTCTCTCCCTCGTGGTATACAAAGGAGAAGGTGAACCCAGCAGTGCTTTGCTGAGTTTTCCAATCCAGCCTTGTCCTACACTTACTAAATTGTGATGCGACAATCTTATAGAAATTCACAGATGATGTGTAGAAAGTGGGCTTGCTTGCTCACTTCTCTAAAATCACCAGAACCAACATCTGAACTGAAGGACTTAAAGGAATTTCTGAAGTTCTCAGGCTCAGGTGAGTCTTCTACTGGGTACTAATCTGACAGCATGGTATAGCTGCATGTTGTACAGTTGGAGCATGGAAGCCATGTGGCAGTTATGGTGCATTCTGGGGAGGTCTCTGATCTCAGTCAGTGGATCCAACTGCAATGATACCGCAATATTCATTTGCTATTCAACCTAATGAGTTGTGATGCTCCTTCAGCAGAGTTCCAGCCTCCCTCGCTCAGGTGACTTCCTACCATGACTTCAAGCACATCTTGTCAAAGGGTGTGAGCATTTGAATAATTTGAATCCTTTAAATTAATGATCACATGACCTTTTGATACTATTTGATGCTTGAGAACGCTCTTAGCTCTACATGGTGTGTACATGCTGATTTGGAGATTCGAAACAAGACGGAGAACAAAGTGGGAGCATTCAGTCACTGCAATCTTGCAATTAAAATGGTGTTCTCACAAGAAAATGCAGTACACCCTGTGATGTCAAAACAGTCCACCACAGGAGGATAGTGTTTTGCTACTCTACTGAAAAATTGATAGAGAACTTTTAAGGCAGAAAAGTAAGTCCGTATGAGTATAAACAGCAGACTCTGCTGCATATATAAACAAAAGCACTGCATTTATTAGAAAAAAACCCACACCTCTGCAGTCGAGTAATCAAATTATTTGATGTGAAAATTTTACCTTTCTCAACAATAAGATAGTAAATAAGCACAGGGAAAAAGCCATTTGGTTTCATTAACTGAATTGAACTCCTCCAAAGATAATTGCTTTCCCTTCAGTCTCACATTTCACTGAAAACTTGGTGCATTAAAAAGTATAGTTTGCTTCTTTTTTTTCCTCTTTTTACACAGGGTTTATCATGGTAATACAGTCTGTCATTCTTTACACAGTCACATAGCAAAATATGAAACAGTTGGCTTAAAAAAAGAACTATTGCAAGCTTTCCTTATACGGCACATCATTGGCAAATGCCTCTCATGGATATCACAAAAATGTAATTATAACATCATGGGGTTTTATCATTCAGATACAGTCAGTATTAGTCCATTTGAGTCTACTGCATGGGACTTTGAGTCTAAACAAAGCATGAAAGCAAAGCATTGTCTGACAATGCCTTTTGCTGTCTCAGATATCCTCATCAGTCATATGTTAGGGTGCCTGTATCATCTATTCTGATCCTCCATTTCATCATGAATAAAAATGTATTTTCAAACTGACTAGCCATTGATACAGAGCCAGTGTTGAGAATGTATGGGACTTCCAAATAACAAGTTTCTACCTCTTCCTTACAAATATATTGGTAATATAAATAAATATTCTGCACAATCTGTGTAAACAGTAGTAGAAAAAAATAAATTAGAAGCATATCCAAGGGAGTAAAGAACAATAAGATATTCTCTTGGATTCTGGCAATTTCCTTTACTGTAGTCATTGTGTCAAAGCTGTGCACAATACGGACACTAGAGCGTTAATGATAAGGAAAAATTAATGGTCTGCGACATTTTAAGTCTGTTGTAATAGCAGGACATATTAGGGAGATTCCACAATATGTAGAAATCGTAGTGCTCTGTTTGCTATAGACAAAAAGGCAAAATTGATGAAAATGCAGATGCGTTTTGTAGTAAACAGCGTTCAGGGAATGAGATCACAGTCTATAAGAACTTTCATCAGTGGGAGGAGAGGACATTACTCTTAAAACTGCGAAGGCAGAATTATCCTTGTGCCCTTGTTTCACGTCTAGAAATCTGTCTTTCTCAAACTTAAGTACTATACTGCTGTAATGCATAAAATGTTCATATTCACATCATTCTATCAGAGGAAACAGAGTAGAATTTCTACACTCAATAAAGTGTAACTTTGCCAAAGTCATAGATTAAATTGACATATAAAAGCCCAGAATGAGATTCTGCTTCTTGCAAGCCCCTAGCTTGCTTTCAAATGAAAGAAATCTCTTAAAAATTCACTTACAAGTCACATCTGATTTGAGTCATTTTAGCTAGGTTAAAATATTTTAAACCTGATATCATACCTTATGTATATTATACCTCATATACATTATACCTTAAAATTCCTTAGACCAAAAATTTTATGATAGTTTAAGGAAGAGAGGCTACTTCCATTCCATTTACTGAGGCTGTCTGTAGCAGCTTTGCTTTTCAGATCATTTGAATATATTTTATTTAAGATTTGAGATGCAAATATAATAAAAGACAACTCTAAATTATGTGATATACTTCAGTAATCAAGTGCAGACAAATGAAGTAGGCATTCGTGGTCTCAATTTTCTCAGAAGCTGAATAGTTGATAATTACAGTAGACTATTCTACCCCATTTAAAATACCTAGTAATACTGTATCTTTGTTACTAGGAAACCATTAACACGTTATAGGGAACATGAAATGCCACAGTAATGCATAATTTTGTTATTTAGCCTTCCCTTTTCCCCATTAACTCTTCAAAATCCTTTCTGTGTTTTATAGTGTAGAAAGGAAATATTTTCCAGCACTCATGAAAGGTATATTTAAGGTAAAAATTCTTTACATATTCACATGGCTGATAATGCATTGGCAGTCCAAATTCATAATTTTATATTCATAATTCCTAATTTTTTAATATGTCTCACAACCTAGAACAAGCCTTTTAGGCATAAAGGATTTCTCTGACGCTTCTTTGAAACAAAAAGGTTTGCCGTTTGTTATCCATGGATATAGTTTATATGATGGTACCACATCTGCTGGAACGCAATTTAAATATGCATAACAATTTAGGTTTTTTTAAAAAAAAAGCATGAAAAATCAGTAATTCATATGTTAAATGAAGTAGGAATGGCTGCGGCCACAAATCCACAATACAGTGAGTTTAGCAAGAAGATCAGTCTAAGAAGTTCTTGCTCCCTACTTTACTCATGGTTCTGAGTTTAAAAAATGGGTTGAGTAATCTTAACCCCATACTAATTCACTGATACGGTTGACACAATGAAAAGACCAGCATGCTCCTGCGTGGGGATGGGAACAAGTAGTTAGGCACACAGGATGTAAAATTTTGTTAAGCCAGCTTTGCTGCTGAACTCCTCAAACTGAGAAACTGAGGTTCCACTGAAGTCAGAACAGGCTTCAGCCTGTTCAGTCATTGCTAAATGTAAGGTGCCATTTCTGCGCTTTCAGAAATGAATGGGAATAAATCATATCATATTGGAGATATAATTTCAAATTACGATTTACAATTAAGATTGGCAAATAGTGGTGGAAAGCCAATAAAGAATATCCATATAAGGAAAAAAATGTTTGACAAAGCTGTGGAACGAGGACTATATAGTGAAAAGCCACAACTCAGAAAAGATAGAACCACAGGGGACATGCAGCTCAGAATCATCCTAACATCACTCTTCAGTGTAAATGCAGGGGAGTATTTGAGAATAGTTGACAGATGATCTTTTCCCTCATTATATGACATTACCAGGCTAGAATATTGCAGGTAGGTCTTGCATTTACAGCCCTAATAGCTGTAGAAAAATTACAGTAGGAACAAGAAATACGACTCAAATAATTTAGAGCTAGGAAAACACCTTTTACTTGTAGACTGAAGGTTCAACTTATAGAAAGGAAGTGTAAATTATTTGTGTACGTGTAAGTAGGAGATAAATTATTATATATGAAAGGGTTCTGTTTGGACAAAATCTTACATATCCAGTTCCATAAGTTGTTGAGACACTTCAGTTTCTAATGACATTAACTCTTGTAAATAGTTTCAGTCTTACCCAATAAGAATTCTTTGTACCAAAAATAAATGCAGTGGCTGTTTCTTAACACCTTTGTACGTATATCCCACAAATATAAGAAACAAGAATCTCGGTTTATTGGATTTTGAAATTGGATGCAATTGTTCTTTCTCTTCTCTAAAAAAATAAAAAAAAAGAAAAAGGTGTAGCTTTATGAATGTACTTGGAGATGAGGGAGCACTAAACATCTATACATTCATGAAAAAATAATATGGAAAAAATGACTAGGTTTCCCAGAATTTAATGATCATATAAAAGTTTATGCCATTCTTTAAAACACCATCGTCTTTTCTCCAACGTTATGAGAAACTTTTAAAATTGTTACAAAAAATAAAAAGCTAACAGGGAAAAGTTTTCCAGTATTTCATTAATCAAAGCTTCCAGCAATTCAGATTGACTGATTTTAACATCAAAATGTATCATCAATATATCAGAAAAATATATTACTGTGATAAACAATAAAGTGTCCTTCTAACTCTAAAAAAAGAAACCATCTAAGAACCACTTATTCCCAGGCAAGGATTATTTTTTTAGATTTGCTGACATAAGAAGTAGTGTCAATGAAGATGAAGATCCACTTTGGAAAGTAACAGGAATGTGCGTACAAACGTGCAGCGTTCACTTTCTCAGTGGCATCCATTTGAATTTGAATTGAGAATGAATATTTCCTGTTTATTTATTACTTATTTATGTTTGTTTAAATAAAACAAACTTAAGAATACAGGTGCAGCAGTATAGAACAATAGCACCAAGTTATAAATCTTGCACTTTCTTTGCAAAAATTATTAAAGCAACATGTCATATTTATGACATTCAGGAGAAAGGATCAGTGTAATAAACCTGCAACACATATTGTGCTGGCAGGAGACCGATTGCTTTTTTGCTGGCACAACTCACACCGTCTGGATAATGGCCACCATATTGACTTTCACAGTGTAGGCCATGAGAGGACAGGATGCTAATCTTATCATGTTTGTACAGTGACTCATCTTCCACATAAGTAATAGAGGCAGAGAAGCAGTAATGCCTTTGTAGTAAGTCTTTCCACATTACCAGAACCTGTGGGGTGAAATATGGGAGGCAGCGGGGCAAGGAAGGAAAATTTAAAAATATGAGTAAAAAGGAGGGATGTGTAGAATTGCTGAGCTTTGCAGTTCCATCTCTGCTCTTCCTCAAAAATGAAGATTATTAATTCCCTGTTCTCACAGTCAGGGCAAATGAGAAGAGTGGAGATTTAAACCCACGAAATATCACATTCCAGAAAAATAAATGCTACTATGAGCTTCACACTTTCAACTCTTCTTTGAGGAAAAGAGGAGGAATGGAGAAGGATGGGCCTGGATCATGCAGGAGACTTAAGGAATAATTGGGGAAGGAAGTGTGAGGGAAGATGAGTTAGTTCCAGTAGACAGTGGTATAGGACAGAAGAATATTGGCTGGTTTATGGAAGGACTCAGTGCACGAGGCGATAACAGAGAGGCAAGAATTGCAATAGGACACCTGCAGCTGCTGTAGGTTGTTGGCATGAGTACATGTGAGTATATGATATTGGGTAATACATCTGTTTTTAAGAGCTGGGTTGCCTATATAGAAGGCGTGAAAGGCAGAGCCCTGGTATCGGAGGCAGTAGTGTTCTCTCTCTTCCTCTGTCATTGCTCTTCATCTCTGAGGCACCTCCCCGTAGTTGCTGACTTTAAGACCAGTGAAAGACAAGACAGAAAAAACATGTGACTGAGTGAAAAGAGAATGCTGAAGGAAAGGAAAAGTATTGAGTAACGTCAGCAGCTCTGATGAATGTCTAGCATTCCAGCGGGGCTGCTAGAGACGTGAAATGCATGCAATTTGGCAGATTAGGAAATAAATCTAAGCCCAGAAAATGCTGTTGCCTGTTGCAGTCTTTCTCCTTTAACCTAGAAGGCTTTCAAGATTAGCTGTTGATGCAAGAAACTGCTATGGGTTCAACAAAAAGAGCTATATGTCATCAGAAGGAGGAGCCCAATTGAAACACTTAGCTTCAATCCTGAATGCAGTGGCAAAGAAAAGTAATAAAAGCTGGTGTGATGAACACTTTGAGTGTCCAAATAGGAAAGGATAAGAAAAGACTGAAAGGAAAAAAGACTGCTCATTGGAGATTTTGGACAGGAATGCAGGCTTGCTATTGGTAATACCAAAATTGAACTTTGCATGAACTTTAAAGCACATACCCGTTTCCTATTTAGAAGGCACTTGGGAGACATGGGAAAACCACGAACCGGTGAGGGAACATTACATTACTAAAAGGGTCCAGTGTAATGACAGTGAATGAGAGCAGAGCAAATACATGATCTGCTGGGATGGTAGCCGCAGAAGAAAGGATCTTTGAAGGGAGCAGCACAGTGCTATGGAGAATCACTTTACTTTAAAGAGCAGGATTTGTTGGAAAAAGAAATTGATGAAACAGTGATAAGGTCTGTGGAAACTGTTAGACAACAACAGAAGAGACTGAGGAAGAACGAAGAAATACACTGAAAGTATGTGAGCAGAAAGAAAACCAGAGTAGGAAATAACCTTGTGATCGACAGGAAAGCTGTTTAGCACAATGCAACAGGAGACTAGTGGGAAGACCTGGAAAAAAAATTGCCGAAAAGACCTCAAAAGTAAAAGGAAGAAGATCATCAAGGGACACATGGAGTACATTTTCATATAAGATGTTACATAAAACTCTTCTGTGAAAAATATTCAGGGCTTTGTGTTTATCTGAATGCATATGATTTTAAGGAACAGGAATTGTATGATGATTTGTATTTTGTACATGGTAATATCAATATGTGCTACTCTGAGATCCTCATCTTGACCAAGGCCTCTCAAGATTACTATACCATATATCCTATACTATACCGATATTATATGACAGTAATTTTATTACTTCTGTACAACAACTAGCATGGAAATAATATGACTTTGGGTGTATTCTTTGTGTTTGTGCCTGTAAGATCATTTCAGACACACATACGCAGACTTAATTCATTTGGATCCAGAAAGCATACGTAGGGTGCTTTGGGCACCATGCCCCCAGGGCTATATGCGACCCAGAGCAAATCTGCCGACAGATATCTTTCTGGTCATTGTAACAGAGGCACAGAAGTCCTTTGCCTCCCTCATAGCCATGACACAACATTTAGTAAATCTGACAGAATCAGCTGAATATTGGGGCTTTCATGACCCGTATTCTAGAAGCACTTTGTTTCCTGAATGTCTCTTGAAAACCAAAGAGGTCATGCAGGAAAAGGTACTGGCAGTATCCATGATTAAAGCAGGCTGGCTCTGCTGAAAGTTTGGATTAAAATTGTTCTGCTTCAGTCTTTTAACTTGACTCCTGATTTCTGTTTTCACAAAATCAAGCAGAATTAAGCCTTATCATTTCTGACCGTGATATTAATGCTAAACAAAGAATTATTAGCAAAAATATTATTACTCAAAGGAAATAAAAGGAATAAGAATGACTTTTATATACAGAGAAAAAAAAGAAACTAGAGCAAAAGAGTCTAATTAATAAATGAAGAGGAAGAAAATTAGTGATGATGATATAATTGCTGAGGTGCTGACTACTCAGTTTTTAATGAGGGAAAAAAGGCGGGAAGTAAGTATAATTAGGAAGTAATGAAGCTTCTCTAAATACAGCTGTTTATAAAATAGAGGTAAGAACATGCTGGAATGTATAATGGCTATATTCACCAGCATATTGCTTTGTGCTGAAAGTATTGACCGAAAGCCGATTTTCTTCTGCTTGGACTGCTGTGACTACCTATTCAAGGAGCACAAGGGTTATCTAAGGATTTCTAGAGAAGCTACAAATAGCATTTAACCTAAAATATTCTGAAGTGAATTGTCTATCTAATTTACTGACATGGATCTTGAAAAGGAAATGAGAGAACACTGCAGATATAATTCTGGAGTTAAAATGAATACTTTTTTTCTGGTAACTAGTGTTTGTTAGCTCAACACTTGTCTTCTAAAAGAGCAAATGCATAGTTATCTAAAGTTTGGCAACAATGGCTGCTATATATCTGAAAATGGTTCTGTAGTTCTGTAGTTTCTTAGTGGACTGTAGTCAATTTCTGATGCAGTCCACACATTTTTTATCTCTATTGACATTCCCATCAGGCAGGACAAGACTGAAATGGGTATTCTAGAGAAGTTCACTTTACCTTTAACGATGACTCCAATATGAATCCAAGGTCATATTTGAGGCACCCAGCAGAAAAATGTAAAGACATTCTTAATGGTCCCTGAAGTTCTAGGTCCCTGCTGACTGGAAGCTATAGCCAACGTTATTTCAATTTACAAGAAGGCGGTGAGGGAAGACCCAGGAATCTACAGACCTTTTAGCCTAACCTCAATACCTGCACAAATTATGGAGAAGATCATACTGGGTACTATTGAAAGACATTTAAAGAACAACGCAAGCATCAGGCACAGTCAACTTGGGTTCACAAAGGGAAAGCCCTGTTTAACTAATTGGATATCCTTCTATGATAAGGTCACCTGCCTAATGGATGAAGGGAAGTGGTAGATGTAGTTTTTCTGGATTTTAGTAAAGCTTTTGATACTGTCCTTCACAATATCCTTCTGGACAAGTTGTCCAACTGTGAGATGAGCAGGTACATGGTGTGCTGGGTGAAGAACTGGCTGAAGGGCAGGGCTCAAAGGGTTGTAGTGAATGGGGCTGCACCTGGCTGGTGGACCAGTCACCAGCGGTGTTCCTCCGGGTTCAATTCTAGGGCCAGTTCTGTAAAATATCTTTATCAATGATCTAGATGCAGGAGTTGAATGCACCATTAGCAAGTTCGCTGATGATACCAAACTGGGAGGTGCTACTGAGTCTTTCAAGGGGCAAGATGTCTTGCAGAGGGATATGGATAGCATTGGGCAATCATCAATGGCATGAAATTTAACAAGTTCAAATGCCAGACTCTCTGCCTGGGACAGAGTAATGCCAGGCACAAGTATAAATTGGGAGAAGAGTGGCTGGAGAGCAGCTCTGCAGAAAGGGATCTGGGGGTGCTGGTCGACATCAGGTTCGATAGGAGTCAGCAGAGTGCCCTGGCAGCCAAGAGGGCAAACCGCATCCTGGGGTGCATCAAACACAGCAAAACCAGACGGGCAAAAGAGGTGATTGTCCCGCTGTATTCACCATTGGTACAGCCTCACCTTGAGTACCGCATGCAGTTCTGGGCCCCAAAATTTCAGAAGGATGTGAAGGTCTCTGAATGTGTCCAGAGGAGGCCAACAAAGCTGGTGATAGGGCTGGAGGGCATGTCCTATGAGGAACAGCTAAG